>JAZGTK010012830.1:0-14687 GCA_036877625.1 Ambastaia sidthimunki | reverse complement strand
TCATCACAGAATTACACAGATTGACCTCCAAAATGAACACAGCCTAGACACAAACCTTTAACCTTCAGTATTTAAAGATAAGTATTTACATTAAACACAGACTGCTGAAATCACGCAGCATGTTGATAAGACCCCTCAACCCAAGTCAAAAGAAACCACCTACAGCAATGTCTGACAAAACATCAGAAAAACACTTTAGTCATAGTAAAACGTGTTGCAGTATTTATAAGAAAAAATGAGTGGAAAGAATGGTTCCGCATTCGGAAGATTATTGTTTTGTGGTATATGTATTGTTCACGAGACCACAAGAGTTATTTTCCCACACTCTGACCAATGGCGTGACTCACAATGCTTGGCACCTGTTCAGTGTTCTGTCTTGCTAAGACCATATGAGACTGTGTTGGTGTGGAATAGTAGCATACTGCTCAATACTCCACAATGTAATTTATTCCAATATACTCTAATATATATACTTTTATATATATACTTTTGTACTTTTGTCAGTAAGTGACATCCAGTCATCATCTTGGAAATTGAAAGTTGTTTAGCATTTTTAGCCCAGTTTTGTGTAAACATTTAATCAAACTAATCAAACTTATCAAAATCATAATAAAGATCAAATCAAAATGTTAAGTCGCACATTTAAAGCGTAAGTTTTGCATGCAAATGCATTAGATCATCTAGATATTTCAAACGTATAGAAAATTCACTTAGTGAGCACGAACAGTCTGGCAGTATGCTATTCCAAACATAGCTTGAGTTATGCTGAGCTGTCATTCAGTGAACTCAGTCTCTTAGACTGAACCTGATCACACACTCTTATCAAGGCACCACTGCAGGCCCAGATCTGCTGGTTATAATGACATCACATAGGGCATTTAAAGCAATAGTACACCCAAAATAAAAATTCTGTCACCATTATGCGCCCTCATGTTGTTCCAAACCCATATGACGGTCTTTTCTCAGGACACAAGTAAAATGTAATGAATAGTTAGCTGGGTGGATTCAATACAATTGTATATTATGTATATTATTTTAATAATATTGTAATATAATTTATACTATGTTTAATGCTTTGGAATGACATAAGGGTAAGTAAATGATAACACAGTTTTCATTCCTGTCTGAACTGAAATTATGAACTGAAAACTGAAATTATGTTCTACACACACAAACGTATATGCACATGGATGAGAACACTTGTACTGCTGGCACATGATCAACTCTTCCCCAATCTGTAAGTCTTCACAGTCTGCAAGCTTGGCAGATTTTCCTTAATTTGTTTCTTCCTGAGATATCCCAGCCCTGTCCGTTCTCTCCTTCCTCTCCTCCCATCTCACTCCCTTGGTGCTCAGTCTATCCATCTCTTTCACTGCCTCTTTCATCCATCCATAATTCCTTGAAGGACTCTGGTGGAATTTGCTCTCCAGAGCGATTCCAAATCACAAGTGCAACAACCGGAATAACCAAGTCCAAATTTCAATGTAAATTTTCTTTGCTCATCTTTAGTTTCTCTGTTTTCTGCTGGAGAATGGTTGGATATTACCCATCTGGAAATCATTGTTTTAATAGTCATCTGAGAAGAAGACCTCCTGTAGATGCAAAAAGATGAAACAAGGTCAATATCTTTAAAGGATTGAGGTTTTAAGTTGTCATATACAAGCATAAATTGGTCATTATTATGTTTTATGTATTATGTTTATTTGTTTTAGGCCTGTCAATAGACAATATTATCTATGGGAAGTTTCCCCTCAGACAGTTTATTAGAATAGAGAGCCAAGACATAACACAAATATAAAAAAAAGATCAACAAAATAATATTTTTCTTGGCTTAGAATTAGCTTCTTAATAAAATTCATAAAAACTAAAAACAGGAATACTGTCACTTTTTCTCAATGTCCCAGGTAAGTTTACATGTTTTCTGAATAATTTCAGGAATTGTTTGGTTTGATTCCTTCCCATGATGCTTTGGGTATCTTTTTTGTGCTCTCCATCCAGTGAAATCAAACTCTCATCCCCACTGGGTTTTTAATGACATTGAGTAATACAGAGGTTTCCAGAAACCTTTTTTCTGGAACCGGTACTCACTGGGTATTCTGTGTACAGACCCACAGCTGCTTACATGCAGGAGCCAATGGAATGTTCTTAGTTTCCGTCTGCTGTGTCTTTTTTCTCACAGCTTATTCATTCTGTCAGACAACAGAAGACAGCCGTCATGACACTCACTCTATGAATTATAAAGTTATTGCTTCTCTGCTTCAAAGCAGTGTCCTAATAAGTTAGTCCTTTAAGTTAAAGGCCCTTAAAGGACTACTTCACTCAAAATAAAATTCTGTCATCATTTATTCATCCTCCAAATTGTTCCAAACCCACAGGACTTTCTTCTCTGGAGCTCAAAAGGAGACGTTTGAACAATGCTCCTCTTTAGACACAGATGAAAAATACAGTAACCAGGGACTATCAAGCTTCAAAATGGATTAAAACCACCATTAAAGTAGTCCATACTTCTCATCTACTATATTCAAATGATAAATGTTCATGAACTGTTTTGGGTGAACTGTTCCTTTAATACACTGTTTTATTTGTTTTGAAGTATTAACTACACTTCTTTGATTTGTACACCAGACAATTAAGTTGCTTTTATACAGATTTGACATCACTGCATCATGTTATATGACATGATCCTAAATGTAACAAATGCACATTTAGGAGATGTAGCAAATGCAGAGACAGTCAAATCAAAGCCAGTCTGGGATAGGCACTTCTATTCCATTAGTTAATTGTGGAGATGTTGATATGAGGTCTTTGAGAGAATCTTTATCTGAGAACAGAGAGTGATCAGAAGCTCATAATGTCCTACAGGAAATTACCAGTGATAGTGTTTGAAGTCAAGGCTGTTGAACAGTTGGGCCAAATGTTTATTGTTGTGGCAAAGACAGATAAGAAACAATGTAAAAGAACCAATGAAATGGTTACCTGGGACATAGAGAAAAAGTGATGGTGACGGTATTTCTTAATGAGCATGTTTTATTGAGGTCCTTATGGGCGATTTAAATGAGTAAATCTGACTATTGTGTAAGATATTATTTCAAAACTAATTCTAAGCCAAGAGAAATATTATTTTGTTAATTTTCTCATAAACTTTGTGTTATGTCTCTGCTCTCTATTCTAATAAAAACAGTCAAAGAGTTTGTACCAGGTGTGTTTATGAAGTCACATCTGGCAATTGTTAGGCCAGTGAGTGTTAAAACCAAAATAGTGTGTGAACAACTTTAACTTCATTTGTGGCCAATAAGGAGACAGCAATAAGTAAGGAAGTATGAAACTATGGTACAACAGCAACATAATGTAAAAAATAAGTGACACAGAGACACAGCATATATTAGTATACTGTAAACATCAAGCTTTGGTTTTGATTTGTTGATCTGTGTTAGATGTCTGCTTATGTGAGGGGTATACAGTGGTTTCTGTCAGGCAAATAAACTCTGAGCAAGTGTTTGCTTTATGCATTGTAAATGAAGTGCATATAATGTTTTCACAAGTGTCTTGGTTACATGTGAGGTCAGACAGTGCTGGATGTCGGCTTTTGAGATCTCATTCCAAGACTGCTGTATTCATTTTTCAGTTTGTGCATTTGTGTGTGTGTGTGCATTTATGTCAGTTTTGTTGTGCTTGCTTTACATTGATATTAGCTACCTGGCTCAGACTTTAGACTTGTTCAGAAAAAATAGATCAGTCAATACAATCATTTGTTCTAGACATAACATGGGTCCGCACACACACACCTCATCTGACTCTGTTCTGTGTCCTATACACCTTTTTTCTCATTTCTTGCAGTTCATGTTACTCAGTGTGCACTCATAGGGGCCATCTATACACCCTCTTTTTACCCATCATCCTTGGCTTCCTGTCTTTGTGCCCTGCTGGTTGAGATGCTGGTGCTCTGTCTCAGCAGAGGCAGGTCCTCTGAGCTCCTGATAAGAGGGAATAATGTAGATCAGCGTTTAAAAAGACTGAATGTACCTCTTTTGAAAACGATATCTCTGTCTCCTTGTACACATGAATTTGGGTAATAACAGCATCCTGCAGTGTGACCTATAATATTTAGTATTTACCTAAAGCTGTTTAATACAGCATTTTCTATACATGTAGTTTTATGACATCATATCCATTAAGAGACTATATGGAATAATAATAATGTAAGAGTTTACTATTTCTATACTACTAAGTATACTTTAAATGTAACAGTAGTAAACTTTGAGTACAAAGTTTAGTTTACAACAACGCTTTTCAAAGGCAATAAAGTATTCTGAGAAGTACATAAAAGACTAAAATTATATATAATCCCTCTACATAAATTTAACATAAGAGTTATACATCAACTTCAAAGTTTTACAAAAATGACTCGTCAAGTACTCATCAATACCTTTACAATCAGGTGCAGAGAACTTTGAAAGCTGTGTCTTATTCTCATAACCAAAGCTGATCAAAGATTTTTGTACATTTTCACAGCTGACTGCACAATAACATTCCTCACATATATTAGCTGGTCTTCACAGGTTATAGACTCTGTGGTGTGATTCTCATCTAATTTAGAGCTCTCATTTGTCATGCTATTACTCGTGGCTTTGCCTTAAATGTGTAAATTATATCTTCTTACATAGCGAAGATAAATCTTTTCTTAAAATTTAGCTCTCACACAAATGTGCACTCCATTGTTAAAACCAAATTAACATATATTATTATTAATTTAAGAAGCTTTACAAATTAAAATGCAGAGCACTTGCAAAAAGTGCAAAAAATGTGAGTAGATCCCACATAATAGTTTGTTTGTGTGTGATTTCCATCATACAGTATTATAGGACATATGTGTATCAGCAGGACATCAGATGCTGAAGAAACTCATAAAGCACTGTGGTATTCTGAATTTTACAGCCCAGCTGCTACCCACACTCCCTCAGACATGAGAAACATCACAGTCTGAACTCCCACTGACCTATATGGTAACATACACACACACACACACATACACACACATTCACACAGGTCACATTCCGCACTCATACTAACTCATTACAGAGTCCTTTAATTGGCAGGTGGCATGTCTTCCTCCTCCAGTCCATCAGACCTCATCTGAATCTCATCAAGTAGTTGAGTTTCCTCCTCAATGCCGTCTAGGGCAGATATCATAACTCTGCCGAGTAACTGAACACAAGCTTCATTCCCAAATTAAATAATTTCCTAATGTAATGTAAATGTATTTTAAAATTACGCATTGTATAAAAAGTATTTTTTAAAATTCAACCTAAATTTGATTGACATTCCCCAGGACATTCACATTAAACAGAAAATACTACCCACCATTATGTCGCTCGAACCTTGAACTTGAATTTAAATGTTTTTACCTCGTGGAACACAAAAGAGTTGTTATAAAAAGCTTAAAGCAGCTGTTTTCCATATAACAGAAATATATGGTGATCATTGACTGTCAAGGTCAGTAGCTGTGTCAAAAAAAACATGATGATCAATGACAATATAGAACAAAGGAGTAAACGACTGAAGAAAGAGGAGTGATTGATGAGAAACTTAGAAGTGGAATATGTAAAATGTAACCGCAGTCAAAAAAGTTTGTCTGCGGTTCATGTGGCTGTATAATTATGGTGTTTTTCATGAACAGCTTTGTCAATGGTCGGAATAGGATATAAGAGATGAGAACAGGGCTGTTGTTGTCTCACATCTGCTGTGAGATGAATTGATTTACTGTGATTGCAAATTTAAATTTTGATGTTACCGTACCCAAGAGAAGATCTTATATTTTTGCTTTAATTTCACATTGCTGTTCACCACAATGTACTATTCAAACAAAATAACAAATGCATAAAATAAAAAATAAAAAACAAAAGACACTATATGAATAAAACATATCTTGGAAAAAGACAGCAGCTCTTATCCTCTGTCTCATCAGGATCTCAAGCCGAGACAAGGCCTCAGCTAAGATGAGAGGTCAACAGCAGAGGGCAAAATGTCAATGCCCAAAAACTTGAAAGTAATGTGAGATTCTTGATCAAATGCTTGTGGGTCCATGTTTAAGCAAGTGGCCAAAAGCCATATTCAATTACAAAACCTCTGCTTCAAGTAAATGAATCAGGGAGGTTAAACCTCCAGCTGAGCTGACTGACTTTAAAGTCACTTTATGCATGTGGCTATATTAAACATCAGCTCTTTATTCACAATTTGGTAATGTAAACAGAAGTGGTTTGGTGTAAGCAAAGAGTGTTTATACTTTACCTTAAAGCTGTTTAATGTCTGTAAACTAAGATTCCATCTCTGGGTCTTCAGTTATTTTAAGACCATTTTAACAGGTGTTATATTCTTATATTAGACATTTAATAAATAAATATTAGGAAATGTTTAATATGTAATATTCTGTGTTTAATATTCTGTAATTAGCCCAAATGGAATGTCTGTAGTCTTGGCATTAATGTTTAAACACTTCTTTGATACAGTCCAAGACACATTATACTTTACCATATATGTACTATGTTATTTACTGTACATGGTTATTTAAAGAATGCAAAAGTGTTCCATGACATGCATTGATCAAATTTTTGTCACGCCTGTAGATAAATCTTTAAAAACTTTCCTACAAGTTTAACCATGGCTCACACTTCAGAGAGAGTCTTCCTGTACTTCAAAAAATACCATGAACAAATTCTTGGTATAACATGGTATCTTTTTAGCTTGATGTATGAAAACATTGCAATTACAGTAATTAAAAGTCAAGAATTATTGTGGAAAATGAAAAAAATGAGTTCTGGCTGTTTCAAACCTGTTGTTGATTACAGAAAGGATGTCCCAATTCCCCAATATGAGGTTCCCATCTGGGAACAGCCATTATCATATTATATATACTGTGAAATCGCAAACCACCCACAGTATTTTGCAATGTTTACAGAGAAAATGTTGCTTTTCTGTGAAGACATTCTTAAATTTCTTATCCACGTCCTCTTCGTTTATATGAGGTGTAACAATCTGTGTAACAACATTTGAACGATTGCTGGTCATTCTTTGTCTGTTCCACACAGACATTTTTCTGAACTAGATGTTCTGAAGATTGAGTCCATCTGCTGTGTGCCGTTTTATAATCAAATAATCAAGCACAATCCAAGAACTTTGACGAAGGAAACACGCTTGTTTTTGTTGTGTTTTCACACTGATTCTGCTCCCGGTGGAAAAGGCATCACATCTGGATCTCTATCTTTTCCAGACACCTGTTGGAGGGTTTTGCCAAGCTTGGAAGACAGTGTTGAAACGGCTGTGGGAATCATGGCTGCATAGTTAACCGCAGATAGTTATGGCTATGGTGCATTAAGAACAGCATGACTCATATTGTCTTCGACTATACACGCAAACACTGACATCCATAAATGGATGTTTCTGTCACTTTACCGTCATTTACACAGATAGTTAGACCTCTTTTTTCCTGCCATGTGCCCACACAGATATGTAAACACACAGCGCTTAAGTCATCACAATGTCATCACATTGTCTGGTAAACACTGTAAGGGGTTGCAGTATGTCTAACAACAGAGACACATCAAAAATATTCAGGTTCATTTGTGAAGATATATAAAATGACCACTTAATAAGAATCCTATGTAATTTAACCACACAGTTTGGGTTTTCTAATTTATTATTATAATAATGTGTCCAATTAAACAATCAAATTCTTTAAACCTCTAAAACTCTGTTTAGTTAAACTTGTTGCTAAACAGACGGTGCAAAAGGGTGTCTTATTGCATTTAGACATTGTCTTATCAGTCACTGGCACATTGAGAAAGATAGTAATTCAAGTATGCCACTGATAGAGTAACATATGTGAGTGTCAGCAACAGGTAACGGACATTGAAGTTTTTTAACCTTGTTATCCCAGACATAACAAGGTTTTGTGCATATTCACACATCTCCAGAGGATTTTTAATACCTGCTAAAAACATCTCATTAAAATTAAAGGGAAATTACCTAATAATAAAATTATCACTGGGTTTATTCATTATGTTGTTGAGCTATTATTAGCTTGACTGCCAGATACATTAATTATATGTAATTATAGTCTCATTGTAGATGAATGCAGACTGTTTTTGGCCAAACTGAAGTCAGCGCTCTGGAATGAAACATAGATATGCCTCCATCTTTTATTTAAGGGGCCTTAACTGTCTCTGCATGAATGAGCTCTATTGAATTCCCAACTTCCCTCTACATGATAACAAGACTCAAATGGCTTTGAAATATGTACCATAAATATGCCTGACCATTAATAAAAAGCTCTCCAGTACACAGGGGCACTTTCACACTAGAGCTTTTGATGGACCAGAGTTCACTTGACATCATTGTTCAGTTCATATGATGTGAAAGCTATGGTACCAAAGCTTTGTGTGTCTTATTGCAAAGGTGCTTTAAGATACGATAAATGTTCTAAAAATTGGTGACATATTTGTGCCTTTACGTGCTACTGGGCGCATTTAACTATAGTAAAATGTATTTTTCATCGCTGCTTATCTACAAATTAGTTATATGCCATTTTGATGGCGAATCCAAGTAGACAAATACTTGAATACTCAAGTGAACTGGTGTGTTCTCTGTTACCTGGCTGCTGAGGCTGGTCCTCACAGCAGTACTTATGTTGATGACGTGAATACATCATGGTTGAAAGCCAAAAGTACATTGCAAACTTTCACTGGAGCAAGTAATTGAACCAATGAGAAAACAAAGATAATTTTTTGGTTCATTGTGCTGCAGTCATTACTTTGTTACATACAAGTGTAAGTTTAAGTGTTATACGTGGCTGATTGCCAGTTTGTTTCTACAGTATGTAAACTTCTGTTGTCCAATTTATTACAATTTTAATTCAATATTGTCTAGCAAAAATAACAAAACAGTTTATTGTTCTCTATTTGTTTGTCTGGTATTTTTTTATGTTTAGTTTTAGATATAGCCGATGGCCTTACAGACTGTCTTCTGACCCTCCCGTAAGGATAAACATGCTGCACATTGAACAAGTGGTTTCTGTCATGTGGCCTCATACAAATCTTCCCCTAAGTACATTTACACTTAAGACCATCATTTACTGGAAAAGACATTTAGCACTCACTTTATATAACAGCTTATATAAGAACTGTGCCATGTGTAACAAGGATACTTGCTTTTGTTTAATTTTGTTTAATGTTAAGCTTTTTATAATCAGAGCAACCTGCAACCTCGGTGAAGAAATACCAAAATCAGCTTGTCTAGTATTGAAATGAAACTTCATCTCTCAGTTTTACAAGGCGCTGTTCTGAGCAAGCTTTCTGTTTTCATATTCAGAGTTACTCATTAACCTCTGATCTCCAGCGGTTTAATTAGAAAAACTTAATGACTTCATGGACAACAACACATTTTTGAAACAATACCGCACATATACTTTAGCCACTGGTTGTGACGGGATCAAACAAATGCTAATCATGTGATCATTGTTTCAGGCTTTGTTGGAAAACGTTTTTCCAGGTAGTTGTGGAAAAGGTCATTTTTGTGGGGAAGGCGTGGGGTGGAACAGGATAGAAAACAATACTCCTCTCATCATCTGCTGGAATCATCAGCTATTTAGCATTAAATTATAACAGGCCAGTCTTTATTCTTTGATAATGTCGCCATGATTTTGGGCTCCCGTTTTGTCCTTTATTATTCCCACCTCATGTAAGACAATACCTCAGCTTCCCTCTGGAGCTACTGCATTGTTGTAGTACTCAGAAAAGGCCGTACGAATCAGTTCAGCAGCTGTGTCTTAACATGGGCTTCACAGATTAAAGTTTTTCTTATGAGAATCAATGCTAATATTGAAATTATTAAAGTGGTCGATACCCAACATGTTACACATTAGTCCAATTAAGTCAGTTTGCAGGGAAACAAGATGTACATGAGATTGCTTAATTGAAAAAGAACATTTAACACAGTGTTTTCTTAGCTAGCTGGGGACAAAAATTTCAAAATGAGAAAAAAAAACTGTTCAGCCTGCCCAATATATCAATCATTTGTCTACTATAGAAAGTATTATTTGTAATTTATTTCCCCATCCCTTATTTTCTCAATTTATTTTTAATAAGTTAAATATTTGACATATTTAAATGCTTAAAATCTGTTTATTTCAAGCTCTGCAGCAGAAATATTGGAGAGGAGAAATATTCTTTTGAAGAGAGCCATGAATCGCTCTGAGGTCTCAGAAAAAGAATTCTTTGTGATTTGGGACAGGAGCATCAATGTGGCCTTTGTGTGTTGCTTGCCCAACATCTCATATCAGACGAACGAGACAGAATGTCTGTGAAACACTTTGCCGCACAGCAGAAAAACAGCAGACAGTTTTGTTTTTTACTTTAAAGCAGTGACGTGGCAAGAGAACACAGTTTTATAGACACACAGAACTGTCTCAGTGGTCAATAAAATCAGTGTGTGGGTGTTAAAGGAGGTGCTGACGTCATAAAATGAGACCTTCCCCCCCACAAAGATATTCTATTAAGAAATCTTGAACTCTGAAATAATATGTAATGTATTCATTAGCTCAATAATATTCATTTACAGAGCCCTAAACAGATCTCCCACAAAGAATTGCTGGTATAAGTTAATGCACAACTTGCTGTCATGTTGAAATGCTTTAGTCGCTAAGTGTCAGCTGTGTGGTCTAACTGAAGTCATTTGTAGGGCATAATGACAGAGGAGCATTAAGTAATAGGATTTATAACTTTCAAACTATTTTTATTTGGGTTTTTATTTAACAATTGGCATAAAATAAACTTTTACACTTACCAGCTTTAAAAAGAAACACTATTAGTTATTAGCTGCAGAATTGTTGGTTGTTATGAAAATACAACAAGTTTATATGAATTTTTATCACACAATGAATATAAAATGGTGTATTGTATATTGTACATAATGCTAAATATGCTATAAATCAAATGGTCTGTGTCATATCACAAAGTTCATATCACATTCGTCCCAAGAATACATACACCATCTTACCACTTCTTTCTCTCCCTTTTGTGTTCTTTCACAGGGAGTTAAGAAGTACGATGGGCCATGTGGAGGGAGAGACTGCAGTGGAGGGTGTCAGTGTTTCCCTGAGAAGGGTGCAAGGGTAAGTCTAATTCACTCTTCTGACAATCTGTGTCTTTTGCACGATTTTCAATATAAAGAACAGGAAAGAAAGGAAAACTAACTTACCAATAAGATATTAGCTTTTACATCATGTATCTGAGACTAAGTGTATCATGTATCTGAGTTTTACAGACCCTGCCTCAAATACAACACCAAGCTCTTGCCCACAATCCTTCTCACACTTTTTTGACTGTCACAAGCGAACATAAAGGGGGCACCTGTGAGCACCCTTCAGAATCCAAATGACAAATGGGTCCCCACCATTATGACTGGAGGCCAATGATGTTTACAGCTCTCAGTAGAGCTGACAGCTGTGAATATCATTAGTCTTCAAAAAAAAACTAGCAAACAATGCAGCGGTATATAAGCTAGTAGTGCATAAGCAGCTTGTGTTTGTATATGTGTATTCGTGTTTGTTTGTTTTCTTGCATTGTGGGAACCAAATGGCCCTACAAGTATGGTAAAGTCACACACATCTACATTGCCGGGACCAGCCAGTGGTCCACACAAATGAAACTGATTATTAAACATGTACAGTTTGTACAGTATAAAAGACATTATGTCTGTGGAAAGTCCTCACAAAGATAGCTGTACAAACATACAAACTTTTTTTAGAAGTAGAGCAAAATTACTTTTCAATGTAACATCGCTTGACAGCATATCTACTGTAACTGTATGAGACATAGTTTGTTTGTTCACCATACCGCTGACCTCTCTCATCTCTGCTAAAGGCTGAAAGGTCTTAAGGGAGGGTGGGAGAGAGAGGAAATACATTCCTCAGCAAACATCAGGATATGAAGGGGCCTAGCGAATATAGCTTGAGATGTCAGTTGAGTTGTCTTTTTCCTGCACTATACAGTAGCAGGAAACGGGGTTCGATTGTTCTGCGGAACATATCATAAGTGCCAAGGCGGTTGAGGGTACAGTGCTCTCATTCCAACAAACATTTTTCCTTTTGTTAAACTAAAATAAAAACACAGAAGGGAAGGAATAGCAGATGAACACTCCCTGTTGGTATTTCTGCCCCACTTGACACTGACAGAAAAGTCATATATTTGTATATCTGACATTCTGTATTTTCACCCTTTCACGAGCAGCGGCATTTGCATGGCGACATTATTGCTTGTGCTTCATTTAACAAAATACACCCACATTATGAATGTTAATATAGCTTACAGTTAAGATTTTACTAGCTTCTAAGTATTAAAGCTAAGTATTAGTGCCTCAGATTCATACCTCAGACTGCACAGCTTGTAGTTTGTAGTTTTCATTGTTAGTAAGTTCATCCCCTTTGTTTTCTTGCACTCTTTCAGCACCCTATTTTGGCCAAACACACACTTTTTCCACCCCTAATGATATATGTGAATGACGTTTATAGGGAGAAAGATCCTCACAGATGTTTGGACACAGTTCTCTCCCACTGGGTCCCTTGTGGTCCTCAGATGTCCAGCCTTGACATGTGAGACCAGAAAGAAACTTCAAACTAATACAGTATGTTAACTTATCTCAGGACTGTTTGTTTTCGACATAGAAGGTGTGAGGTAGGTTTTTAGCCAGAGAAACTGTTGATATTTTAAACAATTTCTCAAGCCTAGTAAACCATTTTATTTTTTTAGCAATGAAATAATGCAATTTAATATACAGATAATTTAGGTTTATTCACAGGCGTATTTGTATCAGTAACAAACAATCAAATAAATCTTATAAGATCATTGATAGATGCAAAATAGACACATTATATCGTCAATCAAACTTATGAATGTTAGATTTGATACATCTGTGACCATGGCAAAAATGTATAAATCATCTGTCCCGTGGGTGATATTTTGTCAAACAAGCAACAGTTGTTTAACAGTTACAGCTGCATACATGGGAATTTTACACTGCTGGACTATAATGTCATTAAATCTCAGGCAACTCATAAACATCCTAACACTGCTGGAATTTGGTTTTGCTGGAGTTTGTAGGACAGCATGAACTAGCCTTAAACTTTAAAAGTTTTAGGTAAAAAGTTCTGCGTTATCTTCCAGAAGTAAAGCACAAAACACTTTTTTCACTGAGGGTACTTGGAATTTATTGTTTTGACATTATACTTTATAGAAAAACACACAGGTCCTTCTTTTACATTTATTCATTTGGCAGACGCTTTTATCCAAAGCGACTTACAGTAAATTCAAGGTACACATCTTTATCAGTACTTGTATTCCCTGGGTTCGAACCCACAACCTTTGTGCTGCTAACGCAATGCTCTACCAGTTGAGCTACAGCAATACTTCTTTTAGCAGGATGTGACATGCACAACAGGAAGTTTGACACAGTGTGCATCATCAGATCATTTATGGCTCTTCTGATAATTTCTTATGGTGGGAAAAAGGCCCAGGTCCCTTCTGCCTGTTTTTTTTCGGCTGCAGGCGATAAGTGGTTTCTTTATAAATAGATTATCTCCATATTTCATGTAAATAAGTTGTGCATCCTGAAAGTCTTTTAATAGACTTCTTTGTGTGTGTCTGTGAGAGGATGCAGAAGATGCCTTGAATTCTCCTGTCTTTCTCTCAGAGGAAAGATCTCTTGAGATGATTGGATCATAGATATTCCAGTGTAAAGTTCCTTTATTTTAACTACATTTAATTTGATAAAGATAAAAACCCTTTAAAAACATTAACATTTGCAGGTAATGGATATAGAAATGGAATTAGATTGTTATGTTTATTATGGTGAGTTTGAAATGCATCTAAACCTGCCGTTTTAAATTCATGACAGGGTTTCACAGTATCCAGTCTCTGAATGTTTTGGTTATTATTGCATCCTAAAGCATGTTGTTTTTCTGTGTCTAAAGTATTTTGTGTATATTTAATGATCAAGGTCAAATTCTTGTCATTTTAAAGCCAAATGCACATTGAGGGAAGTCACTGTGGAAGTCACAAATATGTTCCTGACTTTACTGTAGCCATCTAAACATCTGCTTGCTATAAGGCAACTAAATTGACTGGCCAAACCCCTGGTATTGAACTGCCTCCCTCAAAAGCAGTACATTCTTGTGTTGTTGGAAACACAGACCCTAACATGAACAAATTCCTCATATTGAAAGCTTATTGTGATGTCAAGGAACCAGTATTGCTTTAGTAGCTGATTTGAGTTTTGCATCGTTGGTGGTAATTTGTTCGAGTTTTTTTCCGATCCATGCAGTGTTGTGAAAGTTTCTGCTGTTACCCAAATGTCTGCTGTTCATATTCCCCGAATGCCATCTTCATTTCCTCATGTCTCATTACTAAAAGAATCTCTTCTTCTCTTTCTTCTCCTGCGTAAAGGACTTTTTATTTCCTTTAAATATCACCCTCTCTACTCAGCCGGTGCCCTTTCCATATCCAGTTCCGACGCTTTTTAGGAGTTTTTAAAACACTGCGTGTATTTTAGATTTAAAGAGCACACAGATATAGACAAAAAGAGCATTGTTAGTAGAATGAAGCATAAAATGTGAGTGGGCATAGAGATTTTTCCTCTTT
>JAZGTK010012829.1:0-14687 GCA_036877625.1 Ambastaia sidthimunki | reverse complement strand
TACGATGTACACTCAGACCATAACAACATTTCCAACAACAAGCATGAGTAAACAGCTGTTAACACCATCTGCATGACATCATTCATAAAGCTGGAAATCAAATATTATAGATCATATTTACAGTGTCAAAAGTCTTCTAGAAAGTTCACAGCAGTAAATGCATTTATTATGTGCAGAAACACACAGCTTTACTTTAATCACTGTTTTATTCATTTATCTGTGTGAACTGACAGTCACACTTACTTCATCTTATCATTATTATTTAAGAATCATTCTGACGTCACCCAGACATAAATAACACAATAATATAAATATTGGAAAACTGTAAATATTCATTTAAAGGAAATCTTTGCATGATTTTTAAAAGTCCCACAGCTGTGGTTTTCTTAATCTGTCTAGTGGAAAGACATTTTCCCAGTTCAAATAGAAAATAAGAATCAAAAAATTAATATTAGAAATATTATTTCATCCTGTTTAATTCATAATATTTGATCGTTTAATTCAGTTTTATTCCCGTTGAATTTCTTTGAATCGTTTTCTTATGTTGTTTTTGTGTTATGCATGTGACGTGCTGCGTGTGTTTGGGATTTTAACAGTTTTAAATGACAGCTGTAGTTGTGTTGATATTTCTGTTTAAAGTTGAATTTAGTTTTGCTGTGTAATATTTACGCGTGTGTGGCGCAGATGTGAAGTTTGGAGACTCACAGGTAACTGCCGCTGGTGAGGATGAGGAAGATCTGCGGGTAATAGACACACAGCAGGACGCTGCGCGACGGCAGCGCGATCATGGTGACGCATGTGGAGAGAAAGAAACGCGTTTAGTTCCCGTTGCGCGTCCGCGCGGTCGCTAACGGAGCTTCTTGTGGTTCCCAGACGCGCGCGTGTGCGCTGGAGACGCGGTGGATCATCGCGCGGTTGTTTCTCTCGCTGAGGCTGGAGAGGGTTGATGGTTTCAGGCGTTTGGGGATGGAAACGGCTCTGTCCTCTCCGGAGACTCCGGGCTGCCATTGGGCAGAGGACGAACCATCACCACACCATCCGCCCACTTCTGCTGCGCGCTGGGATCAATGGACCACAGCGCGGCGCACCCGTGCGCGCCCGGCAGGTAACCAGGGTCACGTTATACAGTCCCGTTTCAATTCAAATGTTTCTTTCTAAAGAAAATCCCTAAAGAATTCAGCCGAGGTCTTGCAAAACTGCAGGTAAAGGAATGTGGAAATACGACCTGCCGTGCTGTTATTACCCAGAGCAGAAAACACCAGCCTGGATCACCTTTTAAACTAGTTAACTAGTTAAGACAAAAAGTTGACCAAATACTGAGATTCAGTCTAAAGACAAAATTCACTCACTTGAATCAAATCCTGTGATTTGTAAAGACTGGTATTCAGGTCTAAATCTGACTTTGAGGACGTATTTAAGCAGTTAATGCAGTGAATTAGAGTTTCAGACGTGCGCAAATCCAGCCACAGATGCAGAAGAAAATGCAACAAAATAATGCACCTTGTTTCTGCAGAAAATTTGATTTAAATGCAACACAATGTTTGTTTACATTTTGGGGCTTGAGTTTGTACAGACATTGAGTGTTTTGTTTGTTTGTTTTTTAATGATAAGTGGCATAATATGTTTTTGAACTGTTATTTAACATCAAGATTGTTTAAATGAATATGTGTTTATAAGGGACAGTGTTTGTTTTCTACTGTTACTGTAACATCTGTCAGTTTTTTAGAGTTTGGGATAGAAGCTAATGCATGCATAATAATGATAAAATAACTAAATGCAGTAAATGCAATAAAATGCATTAAATACAATAAAATATGTTTAGATGGAGTGCCATGTTTTACCACAGGACATGTTACTTTCCCAAAAGTGTTTAATGCCAATATTTCAAATTCAAACAGATTCCAGAACAAGCATGCTTGCAACAATGCATGTCTGCAGCTGCAACTCACCCGAGCCTGAAATAAATGATGCCAAAACAGAGCAGCACGTTAAAAACCCGGCGTCGCAGCCGTCTGATCATGATGTGCATTCAGTGAAGAATCCAGCTCACATGGGCCACTCCGTTCCGCCTGCGCAGGTGAACACGCTGTTTAACTTTCTCCAACGTGTCTTTCTGATTCCCTGGAAAGCTGAGAGCCATAGTCTTGGGATGCTTTGCTGCCTTGAACTCGGGTTCGAGAGTGAAATTGTTTGAAGATTGTGGCTTACAAACTCTTTGTTTTTGAAGGAGGAGCAAGTGGAATGTTTTCAGGTGAACCTGTTGTGAGTCTCGAGTTTCTTTCGACGGTTTTATGTTTCATCGACGGCTGCTGCCGGCTAGTTAAATTCTTTCCATTTCTCTGCAGGTGAAGGTCTAGGGCAGGTAACTCAAGCCCTTAGCCCCGCCCCTTCAGCTTTACACCCGCAGATGAGGCGTTTTGCAGTCATGCAACACGCGCATCGACTGCACAGGCTGTAAATGTGAGGCATGTAGGACCAGCCCTCCCTTCTCAATGAAAATGCCTTTAGATCCGTTCCACAATTCCAATGACCATCCCATGCCTGTGTTTTATTAAAGATATCATTTATAAATTGGTTTACTGGGGGAGACTGTATGAGGGGCACAGCTAACAATTTTAGGTTGTGAGAAAATTTTACTAATGTTTCCATTAACAAAAGAATATTCTAGGAATATTCAAAATGTCAATTTTTTTAGACGTTGTATTAACATTGTTGCATGGTTATGAGAACAAGCTTTAAACAAAATTCTGAAACATTTTTTCACAATTCCCCACTAACAATGTAAGAAAACATTTTTGCTATATGATATATAACGTTAAAAATGTTCTACTAACGTTACTGCAAGAACGTTTTTATAACATTGAGAGAACTTTTCGGAATGAAGTGTCTTCCGTATGTCGCATATAAGGGATGATGCAGACATGCATAAATGCATCATAAATGCAGTGATGCATGCAGTGTCCCCACAGGTGTGAGCAGTAAGTGGAAACACGCCCCCTTGTGGTCAGAGATAAATCTACTCATAACCTCCTGGATTACAAATGATTTAACTGGATTACATGAGGTTGATTTTATAAGCATTCAGAGCAGTAAATACAGTATACAGTTAATACAGTATACAGTAAATACAGTAAATCGTTCTGTATGAAGGAAAACTGGTTTGGGCTGGCTTTCACTATATTATGGAAACCAAACGTCCCCTCAGGTTCAGTAATAGCAGAACATTTGGACCATGTGGGAACTATTTTGGGTCCTCATGAGGAAACCAGTTTTTAAATCACACAGAATGATCTGTTTTGAAATTTTAAAACAACAGAAGTTAAAGTTTTCTGTGAGTTTAAAGGTGAAATTAGTGTAGAGGGATAAAATATACAGTTTGTACAATACCAAAAACAAAAAACATTTAAAAAAACATTATGTCTATACAGTGTCCCGTAAAATATGAAAATCTGTGTGTGTGTGTGTGCAGGGGAAACACCCTGATAATATTTTAACCATATTACCAAGTGACAAATAAATTTATGTCAAAATATCAGAGACTTTTACTGGACGCGGCATCTTTGATGTCAGACACAAAAATAGGAAAAGCCTGTTGATTTTAAACTCAGTATCTGCTATTAAACGGTTGGTTGTATTTTATGGTTTGTATTCAGCATTAATTTTTCCCTGCTGTCCGTGATCCACAACAGAACAGTGACCCATTTTGATGTTGTGACCCAGCTGGGAAGCACCGATTATAAAGTTAAAACTTAAAAGTTAAACTGTGTGATATTACAGAGATCTTTCTGAGATAAATCTGACTCCATTTGCTCTGTATTGTCCTGAGAGCAACAATTGAGAAAATAAAGAGATCATGTGAGATTTTGCGTGTCTGTGAGACATGAGCTTCGGCAGGGATTTTGTAACAAATGTAAACGTGGCGGTTACACACACACACACACACACTTAAAATGCAGTAATGATTCCTCAAGACTTTAATAGCACACGTATGTCACTCATCTATACAGATGGTTCATTTTTGTTGACAGAAAGAAACCAACAAGCCACAAAAATGCCTCACATCACTTCACAAGAGATTTTAAGAGCTCACTTCAAAACGAACTCACTGTCACACCAGCTGGACGCTCATCTGGGGGTGTTTGAAACGTCCTCATAAAGACGGCCTGGTTGGTCAGACTGTCATTTTTTCATTTGGTTTCATTAAGATGGTAAAGAAGTACCAGTCTGAAGCTTTATGAGGTCCATCACTTCACACCACATGAAAGACCCGTGACGTTTGCATGTAGACAGTTCTGCTCTTTATTAAAGACTTCAAAACAGACAACACGTTATGTCATGTAAAGATGAGCAGCTGGTTTTATATTATGAAACAGTGGTGTTAAGCTCAACACACTTAACCTCAACAAACCTTACTTTAACACACTTAACCGCAACACATCTTTCCTCAACACGCTTTTGCTCATGTTAGGAATAACTAAAGACCCCTAAATATTCACAAAGACGATAGTTTTACTTCAGAAAACCAACCGTTTCTGATTTGGCAGTGATGTTGGAGATCTGTTTCCCTGTCTGTTTAAATATTGCTAAGTGCTTTTGAGCAATGGCTGAACGGGAGAAACCGGAGGAATGTGTTTGTCTAGGAGATGTTTCAGCTGGAAGCTTCTCTCTGGGCCAGGAAAGAGAATTATCCAGCGTGCCAAACCCAAGAGAAACGTCTGGGTCTGCCACATGTACACCGACACGGATCTTCTGGTGGTCCACGGGCTGAGCTTGTGTGATTGAGAAATTTGTTGATATGAATTTGAGTGAATGGGTTTGTGTTGAGACAGTGTAGATTGTGTTGTTGAATTTGGATTGTAGAAATTGCGTTGCATTAACGTTGTTTTTGTTATAGGAATATTAACCAAGCTTTGGTGGTTCTGATTGCCCGGATGCCACATTTCGATTGGCTGAATAAAGATTGGTAAACGTAAATAAATATCCATGTTATGTAGAAACCTCTAAGAACTAATCTGCTATGTTTCTTCAACATATGAGGTTTGATTTGCATCAGGGACCTTCGCCAAAAGCCAGCTGTGATGTTTTATGATCAGGTGACCTCTGAGGCAGCCCGACACGCCGGTATGAATTACAGCTTTCTGTCGAGCCAAAGCCACCTCACATATATTGATTAAAACAACTCTGTGGTCTGAGAAAGAGAATAAGTCCACACTTTAAACTCTACTTTACCTTTATATCTCAAGAGAAGAGGACATAACAATCAACACGTTGGGTTTGGGGGCTGGTGTGGTAGTGACAGAACGTCAGTGCGGAAGTGTGTTGGTTTTGCGAGGGCGCCGAGCAGCATCAGAGCCAAAATGGCCGCCGGTAAAACTGTCTGCAGCCGAGGGCCAAACAGACGAGTTTCAGAAAACAAGATAATAATTTCAGCTACTGAAGTTGATAAGACTCATTGCGTTGACTGACAGACCGCATGCAAAGTTGTAAGAATGTTTTCCTAACGTTTCCATTAAGTAACAGAAACATAAAAAGTGTTATTTTGAATGTTCTAGGAACGTTGCATCTTAATGAGCGACCTCTGTGTGTTCATCTGTCTTCTGTTACAGCAGACGTTGTGTAAACATGACGTCATTGTCAGTCGGGAGGTCAATGGCATTTTCAGACCTGTTAATAAAGTTTTGTTTTTCAAACGCTAGTGTTTCATTTTCCATGTCGGGCTGCTTTTAAATTCACCATATGCAAAATGAGCTGGAGAATTTCAGCTCAAACAGGGCTGCTTAAAGGATTTTAAACGTTGACTTGTGAAGCTTTTCACTTCTGCAGAAACGGTTTCTGACTGATGACTGACAGATGCTGAATTTGAGCCTCCAGGAATTTCTGGAAAGCTGGTCCTACAACACGTATACACATTTATTATGCTTTTAAACAAGTTAACCATGATGTAAAGACCAACTAGTGCTAGTTAATAAGGCCTGTACTAGTTATGATAATGTGATCAGAAGTGTTTTGTCTATAAACCTCAAAATTGTACATTGTCCAGAAAGGTGTCTTGTTAATATTATTCATCACAACTGTCCAATGAATTATACAGTTTTATAGACATGAATTAGAGACATTTTTCTAAACTGGAGTTTTGCAGTGGGCTGTATTTGTATACAGGAAGTGCAGTTAACAGCACGGCCAGCAGATGGCGGAAGAACAGTTCACAATGATTTTTCTGTTGTTGTGTTTGTTAGTGACCACGAGAGGGCGCATGCGCAGAGGTCACGAGGGTCTGAACTCGTTGAACTGATCTCATTCATTTTTGTACTAATAACTCATGAACTGAACTTACACAACTGAACCACAGATTCACTTGTTTTGAGTAGTTTGTGCATGTCTTTGCTATGCAGTACATATAGGTTTGATTGTCTAATAAGAGACACCAACAGAAGAACATGTTTTTACATATAATTGAAAATACAAGCACAATTTCTCCATGTCATATGTGTTTTGTCTCAAATAAAATAGATGAAATTTTGCTGTTGTGAGAGTGTGTTCTTTGAACTGCAAAATGTTAAATGATTTATAAGTTGCTTTAAATTAAAGTGTGTTTGTTAAACGAACAAATGTAAATACATTTCAACTCAATAATTTCCTCTTTCTGTCATTTTAAATTTCAAATGCGTCATACTGTCATTTCATTTCAATTGTTAAATTCAGCTTTTTGCGGAAGCCCCTCTGACGTCATCACCGAATGAGACGATCTCGCTTCCGTCCAGCAGGTGGCGCGCTATGACGTCAAATCAGAGGAGTGACCTCAGTGACCTCAGATGCTGGCGGAAAACATGCACGTGTTCTCTCTCTCTCTCTCTCTCTCTCTCTGTCTCTCTCTCTCTCTCTCTCTCTCTCCTGCGGTGACTCTGAACACCTGCGGATCATTGTTCATTATATCTGTGAACACTTTCCTCGCTTTACACGCACAAATGAAGCTGCAACACAACTTTTAGGATTGCTTAAGCAGTTATTGCCTCCAACCCAGCTACAATTTTAGATTGTAAGAACGTTTCCCTAACGTTTCTATTAAGTAACCAAAAAGTTCAAAATGTTATTTTGAAAGAACTTGTCCAGTTGTTTATTAACATTATTGGTTGTTTATAAGAATGTCATTTAAACTTTTTTAATTCTGTAACTTTTTATAACATTCCACTAATTACTTAAGAATAATGTTTTTGATAAATATGAAATATAACGTCAAAGAAATGTTCTAGTAACGCTACTGTAGAAACGTTTTGGAAGTACTTTTAGAGGACGTTAACCAACGTTTTGAGAACGTTCCCTGTAAGGTTTAAATTGCTGTTAATTCAAGCAGAGGCCTGTGAGTTTTTAATCAGTTAAAACAAGCTTCAGAGACAAGCTGAAGATATCAGAGGAACAAACAGATCAGACTCTTTTTTTAGGAAAAACGAAACGGCAAACATATACAAAATATTACAGCTGGTTTAGTTTCTGTGGCTGATCTAGGGAAGGTTTACATTGCAAACTGCTCTCTCTCTCTCTTCTAAATGTTCTGCCGTCAGGTTTTTATATCTGTTTCTCTTTATTACACACAGATCAGCAACATCTGTGTCTCATTGCTGCCAAAATAATGATAAACACACTGTCACGGCTGATCCAAACCCACACTGCACGACTGGGGCCGAGTGCTGGATGTATTACTGGTAAAACACCTTTGAATTTCCTTCTTCAGGGGCCGTGTCTCCGGAGAGGCCGGCCCTCCGCTCGCTCAGCAGGATTAGCAGCCCCGTCCTACGCAGTCAGATGAAAAGTGCAGATTTACAGACCAGTGACAAGAAACTTCATCTCAGCAGATTCACCAGCCCACCACAGAACTGGCACTGAACTACAGCATCTGAAATTAATACCACAGTTCTCTTTCTTTTCCTGATCGGTTAGAGAAACATGAGCAAATTGTCAAATAGCTTCGCTCTGTGCCAAACAACGTAGACCAGGATCTAAAAATGACAGAAAACACCATTCATGTATAATAAAAGTCATTCATATCATACTGTTACTGTATTTTTCTGAGACTGTACAATAATTTTGTTTCAGGAAATGTTAAAGACAATCTGGTCTTTAAACACTGTGTTAATAAATACATCTGTTTGTCTGTAAATAAACACAAATAAATGCATGCATTTGTTTTGCAACACAACAAGCATAAATGCAACACAATGAGGAGCAACAGTTTGATGTTTTATATTTTATTATTCTAACGCTTGGTTGCGTCTCAGCTGAGAAAATTGCATTGTGGGATACATTATTGCAAACACTGTGAGACAAGAATAAGTTGTTTATGATGAAACCACACTTCCGGAAGTCATCTGATCCCGGATCAGAGCACAAACACAATTTAGGCATTAACCTCGGGACAGTTAACCCCGTCTGATCCGGTCACGTGACCGGCCTGTGACGTCACCTCCCGTTGATCGCACTGGGTTTATGTCATTAGGGTCACGCGCGGGCGTGTTTCTGGGTCACCGGGCTCGTCCTCTGCGCGCGATCGCGACAGACACGTGACACACCAGGTGAGAGAGTTCAGGCGGGGACGCGCGCACCGAGTGAACCGCAGTGTTTGCGAGGAACCGGAGGAACCAAACATGAGAGAGAGACACAGACAGAGAGAGAGAGAGAGATCATGTAATGAATGCATTAAATTTGCATGATCACATTTAATGCATTAAAATTGCGTGATCACATTTAATGCATTACAATTGCAGGTTATAATGCAAGTAAGTCAGAGTTTGGAGAACATGACATTGTGAAAGGAAGTCACTTCATATCACTGCACATTTCAGTGTGTGATGTTACGTGTCATATATTATAACGTTAAAATATTTATATGCTGTTCATTGTAGTTTCACGTTTATTTACAGGACCAGAATTAGTTCAGACAAACACGGGCTGTATGTTAAACTCAGTGCGGATTTATTTACTGTTGTTTTGTGGTTTATTTCTAACACTTTATGTTGTAATGTGTCTTAAATAGTGTTATAAAATATGACATGATTTGATGAAGCATGTAAACAGCCCGTTTAGGTAACAACTATACATTTATGTGTTTACGTTATATAATCTGCTTAAACTAATACATTCAGTGTAAAGTCACATCATGATAAACGCTTGATTCATATTGTCAATGTAAAGTTGACCTGTTAAGTATTTTATAATGTTTGCAAATGAATGTTAGTGGAAAGTTACGCAGTGTTTTATGATGAATTCAATATATATGATGAATTTAATATATGTGATGAATTCAACTGTGTCTGTCGGAGAGGTTCAGGTGGGTTATATGTTATCATGCATTCAAAGTTTGGCATATCTTTTGTAAAAAAAAATGCAAAACACGTTTTCCTGTTACTTTACATACATATTCAACAGAAAGCCGCCTCAAAAATGGTTAAACACGGAGCTTCTCCATCGACAGGATGAAAACAGGCGGTGATACGAAACAAACGTCCAGAACTTCAAATCCTGTCGTGCATGAACTTGTACTGGGATTTCTGTTATTGATTTGTAACATTTTATGTACATTTGCTGTTTTTCACGCGTAAACATAAGAGATGGAAAGCAGAGGTTTGCGCTGCGCACCCGCGCGTTTGGTAACGTGCGCCAAGACGCGCAAAGACGCGGACGCGATCAGAGGACTGTTAAGACTTTATCCGCAGACTCTGAGTCTGTGTTTGTCCCTCAGCACGACAGATACTCGTCAGGAGATGCCGAGATTCATTACAACAGCCGAGAAAGAGAAAAACAGCGTGTTATTCTGAAGGTATGTGGAGTTTCCTCAACGAGAGTTTCTGCTTACAGAGTTATGAACGGACCTGGTGTCCTCAATACAATATTGTGCTGTGCATTTAAATCCATTACAAACCACAAGACTTTTAGAATGACAAAACTGACCAGAATCAGATATATAACAGTATATATACAATACAACAGTAATATAGCATTAATCTGAAAACCTTTCATATTCGCAATACAATACATTTTGTATCACAGTAATAAATGAATAATTTTTGCACTTTGCGGTGTATTTATATGATATTTAATAATGAGAGAACAAGCGACACCCACAAAATACAAAATAACACCTTAATCTATAAAGTCCATCTATTATTTTAATTGGGCCTACAGTGAAATGTCTGATGGCTTTATTTGTGACTGTATTACCAATGATCATAAAATAATCATAAAATCATTTACATAAGCGTTTATAATGTATATTGTAAAACTGAAGGCCGTGTGTGTGTGTTAGTAATACAGTCAACACGCCCTTTAAAAGTAAATAATGATGATTCGGGAATTTGAATGTAATAATTTAAAATGTTAGCAATATATTTTAGGACTTATTCGCATTTGTTTTGAAAGTTTAAATGAGTAACAATCACACAGTGTTACAGTTTTATCAGAATGTGGCTTTAAATCTAAACTGGACATCAGTGAAACTTGTGTGACTGTAACTCGTATGTGTTTTCTCATGAGTTATTTTCCTGCTTCACCAGATGGTTAGTTTCTACTTACCAGTGTTATTGAAAGTGACTAAAGTTAAAGTGATAGTTTAGTGGTTTGATGGTTTTGTGACTCATCTATATGGTTTTACTCTCTGTGGTTTAACTGTAGTCGCAAAAAGCTTGTTTTAGTCTTTTACCAAAGCAGAAATCTCTGTAGATAATTTTAGAAGACACTGTAATGTAGTTTAAATCATGAGAAATTGCTCTATCATTAAATATAAATGACTAATAACTTACAGAATTTTGACGTCCTTTATACAATAAGTAAAATAGTGGGACATTGTAAAAGAAATAAATTTAATTAAGTTTGTTTCAGATCCATTATTTAATATGCATCAAAAATGAAACTAAAGGCTAAAAGTGACGAGATAAAATGTGGTGTTTAAAAAACACACAGAAATGCCTTTATTTTATTTTTGTCTTTTATTTGTGTCTGTTTAAGTCAGTTTATTTGTGTGGCATTTTTCACACAATACACATTGTTTTAGAGCTCAAATCAAACAAAGAAAACAGTGTTTGTGTTTGAATTGTGTTTATAAAGCTTTTTATCAGCTATGAGAAACTTCAGGACAGATTAACTGAGTCTGACAGTCGTGAGTTTGCGAGTTCATGGTCGCGTTATATCGTCGCGTCGCGTTATATTTTTATAACGTTGGAATGAAACGTTGCACGAATGCATTTACTCTGTTACATGTGCATTATTCAGTTTATTCTGTTTTAATGCCTGCAGTGCTGTGTTTACATCTCTGGCGTCTTTGAGTCATTTGCAAATGACCCAGTTTTGCAAGAACCTGCAGCGTGTGTGTGTGTGTGAGTGTGTGTGTGTGTGTTTGAGTGTGTGTGTGTGTGTGTGAGTGTGTGTGAGTGTGTGTGTGTGTGTGTGTGTGCAGGGGAGGGACACACACACTTCCTCGGAGAGTCACCGAGCTCATCGAGTTCATATGAGGACAGGGAAGGTCTTTCTTTTCCAGAGTGAATCATGAGGGAAAAATGAGCCCCCGGAACTAGCTGCCCCCTTCATTTTGGCATGTTCCTCCTCTCGACTTTATTGTCTATTTTGGCTAAACCTGCTGTTCCTCCCACAAATGCCAAGAAAACTTCAGGTCGTGCACAGATACGGCAAACGAAAGTTAGTTCGTGCCTCTCGAAAAGAAACGTGTTATAGTCGCGCATTTCTTCTGTTTGCTGGTGAGTTGGGACAGAACCGCGTCCATGAGTTTCTGTTCGGGTTTATCCTGTATTGAGACAGACAGTTTCAAGACTTTCTGTCTGTCTGTTTTGTGTCCCCGAATTTACAGTGTCAGCTTGTTAGTGTACATACTGTACTCATACTGTACGCATACTGTATTCATACTGTACTCATACTGTATTCATACTGTACGTTCGTGCGCTTCTGCGCTTTGTATATTTGGACAGACACCAAAATGTCTGAGAATCCTGAGCTTAATAAAATAATTCCATAGGTTGATTTTTCTATACATATTTATATTTAATAATTATTATAAACAAGAGCAATTAAATATTTTAACAGTGTCACATGTAACACAGTTAATGCATTCAGATAGTTATAATGATTCATTAAATACAGTTCTGTTCTGTTCTGTGGGGTTTGTATAATCAGAATTACACATGCATTAGGTTTCTGTGCTTTGTGGGAACTTTCCACAGACAATGACTTTTATACTGTACAAACTGTATATTCTATCCCAACCCTCACTCACACATTTTTAAAATATTTATAAATATTATAAATTAAACATTATAAATGTTTAATTTAAAATTCACAATTGTTGAGCTTTGATTGTAGTTAGATTTAGCCACACACACATATACATACACACACACACATAAAAAGATTTTTATATATCAAATATTTTTATTGTTCCACTTTGGAAATTACTCATAAACAAACAGGCCCTGATGAAGGCCTTTATCAGACCAGATTTCTGATAAATCAAAATGTCTGAGCATTGAGCTCTACGAGAGAACGTTGGCCAACGTTCTAAGAACATCCTCTGTTAGCTGCTGTGATATTGTAAGTTAAAGTGAATATAAAAACATACACATGCTGTTTAGGATATGAATCCTGATCGCCCTGAAATGAGGAGCGGATGAAAAACAAGTTCAGGTCTCACCGACGGCGAGATTTCTTCCAGGAAAACCCGAGTGTTTGTTCTGCACTAGCTGCAGATGATGCGTCAGTACAAGCACTGAGACGATGAGATTGTGTTTACTCGCTCTCATCCACTTCTGTGACACACAAAAGAAGATATTTGGAGAAATGTCTCAGTGGGTTTGTGTCCATACAGTGGAAGTCAATGGCTGCCAGTGTTGTTTGATTACCAACATGCTGGAATGACATGAGGGCAAATAAATGATGGAAGAATTTTTATTTTTGGGTGAATTGTTCCTTTAAGCAACTGCAGCTGAGATTCATTTGAATGTTTTTTGGATTTGGAATCTGGTAGTTTAGTTAAAATTTATCTTCACTCTGAAACACCTAAACAACATTTCTGCTGAGTCAAACTGCATCCACCATGTTGTGTCAAACTTCAGCCATTATTAACTAAAATAACTAAATAATAGCCGGCCAAAGACAATATTTTGGCCCTTTCGGTGGAGTCATGCTTGGCTGTTTTTAACATCCGTCGAGCTGTTTTGTAAGTGAAAATGAGTTGAGCTCTAAAAGATCCTGCAAGACTCATCAGAGAAAAAAATCTGATCTTTATTCACTTCAGCTTTTGATATATGATATATGACAATAGAAAAACACTATAATGTTACTGAAGGAACGTTTTTGATAACTTGGAGAGAATGTTTAAATGTTTAGGGAACGTTGGCCTACATTCTGGAAATGTTCTTTGTTAACCGGGTTTGTGATGGTGAGGGAGGGAAGCAGATCTTTGGTTTGACTGAAGACCAGCCTTCTGAGGTAACAGCTGGTCAGGATCTGAAGTGACTCAGGATTGGCAAACAGCCTAATGAGAATAAATGAGTGCTGGAGTTTCTTAAGTCTGTGTCAAGCTCATGCAGGGAACCAGAACTGAGATGCTGTCCTCTTATTGGCTGAGGTTTTGACTGGGTGCATTTGGTAGCATGTTCTGATTGGTCACTAGTGTTGCATCCCTGCAGTGATTGGTTAGAAAACGTTTGATAAATGTAGAGATGGGTGTGGTCTTATCTGCTGTATACATGTTTCGTTTATGCCAATAACAATAAAAAAGCTTTTGTTTGGAAAGGTTTAACAATCATGCATTTATTTCTTGGCATGTGTGTTACGCATTAGTCAGATTTGCCAGAGTTTGTGTGTATTTGAAACACACTGGTTATGCTTACTAAGATAGATTTTTATTTTTTAATTTCAGAGAAAGAAAATGAAATGATGCTGGGCAGTTGCTGATGTTTAGGATTGTCTGCACACCTCACTGCTTAAACTTTGTACGTGTCTTCAATTCTGTGCTTTAATTGTTCACACACACACAATGTATAACGAGAAACGAGATTGTTAGCAACTAAAAATACAGTAACTTCAGTGACCCAATGCAGAGGTTTCATTTTCCTCTCATTTCATGCTGCACTCGCTGTTTTATGTCACGTTAATCGCCGGAGATGTTTTATTTTGCTGTGGGTTCATCAGAGACTTTCTGCTTCTCTTTCAGTGCTGCGTTATTAGAGGTTAACAAACTCCGCATCACATTTCTGTTTATAAGCTAACGGCTAATGGCAAAAACACCTGCTCACCTAATTTTATAAACACGTTTGATGGGCCAGAAAAAAGTCATATCAGAAAAAAACACTAACGACGGGCTTTGAAATAAAAGCTATTCAGCGAACTGATGCCAGAGAGACCGGCCGGTGGACCGCAGCCCAGAATCAAACATTGTGTTTTCTGGGCTCCGTTTGTTCCATCAATGCAAAGTGACAATTTATCGTTTCATTTCTGAGCGCTGAAAGAAAAAGAGCCGTTGACTGTTTTTCTGCTTTGAATATATCGTGTAATATTATGAAAAATACGAAGCAATTTGACCAGTTTCCTGTTATGAAACGTCATTTACATATCCAGTAGTGTATGTAAAGAAAACAAAAGTAGCTTGAATTAAATACACAAATGTGACAATATGTGTTTGTTTGTGT
>JAZGTK010012828.1:0-14687 GCA_036877625.1 Ambastaia sidthimunki | reverse complement strand
CAAACAGGGCAAACACAGGTAATCCAAAAGAGTAATCAAAGTTCAGGCAAAGGGTCGGGGCAGGCAGCAAACAAAGAGTAATCCAGTGAACAAAGTGAGGGTCAAAAAGGGCAGGCAGCAATAATCCAATAACGGGAGGCAGTCCAAGGCAATACACAAATAGACAATTCAGAAAAACGCTTAGAAATGTTCCCACAAGTGAATAACAAGACTTCGCACCGTTGTGGTGCGAAGACAGAGTATTTATATGGTTCATGATTGGAAATGGCCGCCACCTGTAAGGGGAGTGGCCCAGGTACGGGATTATGGGAAATGGAGTTCTAATATTCGGGAGATGGTTCCCGCTGGCGGCCACTAGAGGGAGCCACAGAGACCGGATTCATGACAATAAGATTACTTGCACAAAATAATCTTTTGCATCTTATATGATGTAATTGGAAAACAAGTTCATGAGACACATTATGTGAATTGTGTTTCTTTAATCTAGATTTTAATTGTGAACGACTGAGCCCTGAACAGTGCCAGGAAGGCTATTCCAGAGTTTAGGAGCCAAAGGCAAAAACGCATAACCTCCTTTAGTTGACTTTAAGATCACAAAACTCTGGACTTTTCGTCCAGAGATTGTTACAATACAGTAACAATCAGACAATTAAGATCTAAACTCTATCAAATCTGTCCCTGAATACCAATGTAATTTTGTAACTGAGCTGAAAGTGTGCCTTGATATATAGTGTCAAATGCAGCATTAAGATGAAGTAAATCTAGTAGAGAGATGCAGCCTTTATCATTTGTAAATCATCTGTAATTTTATGCTATGGTGTGGCCTGAATCCTGATTAAAAGTTCTTGTAAATATTTAATTATTTATTTATTAAAGCACAGATAAGTGCAGAGAGTTTCCCAAAGTGTGTTGGTCAGCCAAAAGAGCACATTTCCTTTAAAAGAGTGAATTTCAATAGGCTGTTCCCAATGTGTCCCAATGGAGATGTTCTCACAGTGAGAACTTGAACGCTCAACAAACACATGGACATGGCTCAAACATCTAAGGCAGAGACTGTGACCACCCAAGGGAGAAAAGCACATGTATGAAAAGGCATGATGACACCTTTTCTCTGTAAAAAGCAAAGAATCACTTCAGTGCTCCCTGTGCTACCCCTTCTGTGGCACACAGGGGAGTGTCAGCAAACCCTAAAGGCAATTTGGGAGATATAATGTATGAATGCCTGTTGGGCTAGTCCCCACAGGATATCCATGTCCCAGCACACTTGTCTGGGCCAGATGAGGTTCCAGAAAGAATGTGTAGGCTGCCTTATGCTGGCCTCACTGTCACTTTTAAGACTAGCGATAAGGAAGAGTTATCGATCACAGCATCGGAGGGTGGGCTAACTCCATCTGATGTGATTGACTCAGGCATGCTTTAACCCTTTGGATGCTTTGACAATCTCTGATGCAGACACAGAGATAATCCTTTCCCGGCCTGTGTGCTCCCTGTAACGATTGTGGCTACATAATTGGTTCTTAGGTTTGTGACACCACTCTTAGCCACGCCTCACCCCAGTTCCTTTTTTCCCGAAAGTGGAAGATGAGCTTATGAAATCGTGGAAGGCACCTTTCACTGCCCATACACGATTCTTGGGCTTGTAAGTCCTCATCACACTCATGATGGCAGAAAAGGGGTAATCAGGGGTGCATTCAGCTCTTTCACCTGCTGTCATCGCCAGTCCCATGGCCAATCCAGCGCCTTACTCTGGCTTGGAGAAGGACAGCAACAGCTTCCTTCTTTGTTTTTTGGCCATGGAAATGCAGCCCTTCCCATTGAGCGTGCTAAGATGGCATTCATCACCTCTCTGCTATCGGAGCAAACGCTGTAAAGGACCACGTCCATTTGGCACCATGGTGGTCTCAGGACAGTCTTTGAGTAATTTTCTCCTCCACTTTTGAAACATGAAGTGTTGAGGTAATTGGAGCAAGGGCCGCCTCTGCAACCTTGGTAGACGTGGGGAGACAGAGCTAGACCGAAGGGAAGGACTTAGTACTGATATGCTCATCCCTCGAAAACAAACCGAAGAACTGGCCTGTGTGGGGGGTGTGCCAGACTTGGGAATAGCACCACCTACAGGTCATGATATTTTAAAAATTGCTATTTTTGCTCATAACTATTGAATCGATTATCAGAGAATCTTGGTGTGTACGAATTCCTTGGATCATGTCAAATCTACTGACTCTGATTGTGGTGGGAACTAATTTAAAATTTGCCATAAACTGTGATATCTTTTAAATGTCACATATCAGCACATATCAGTCATTTAGCTTTTGATACCTTACTTCTTTGAAATGAACATACGTTGTCATTAGCATATTAGTAAAAAAATATGGTAAAACTTTACAATAAGGCTACCTGATTAATAATGTCCTAATATTTAAATTATTAGTTAGTCTCGCATGAACTACTGGTGAATGAAAGGACAGACCATCAAGAATTAATAAAGGGCTAACGTTTGCTACGGCTGGAGTCATGATGTTTCACCTTGATCTGAATTAAACATGTACATTTTATTACTTTCAATCCATCTGCCAGTCTGTCAGTCTTGATTTGGATGTGGATAACACTTATATATGGACTTAACATGGATAATATCTCCCATCACAGTTCATTTTCAGAGACAATGGTGCAACATAAAAATAGTGTTTATGACAGAGAGCTGTGTCACTGTTGGACTATCATTTTTTTTGTACATTGTCTGTACATTGTTCCGACTTAACGACATGGCCAAAATCCATTAAATTACAAATAATTTACTAATGTCGATCCCGGTTCAGGTTATTTTTTGTTCCTTTTCATTCAACATTACTATGGCTCTGTTTCATCCAAGCAGAGGAACTGCGGTCTAACCCCCTGCGGTCTAATAACAAAAACTGCGGTTTTTGTTATTGTCTGCACATATACTGTGCATCACACAGATTCCTCTGGTCTTTCATGTTCATTTATTCAGCCAGTTTATCTGTCAAAAGTGAAGAAAATTTAAAGGAAAAAACTAATATTTAAGTTTATATTAACAATATAACAACAAATATAAAAATGTAAATACTACAAAAGATTGGGCCTGATAACATGAAAATGACTTTGAATGTTGGGTAGCTATTATAAATTATAAATTAAGATAATTATACCAATAATGTAAAATCAACTGTCTGATGTGAAATACTCATTTTGTTACGTCTGAGGTTTCCGCACCACCTCCTCCTGGCCGTCAGCGGGAACCATCGCCTGAGTACTGATTATTTAAACTACATTTCCCATGGACAAACTGCCTGGGGCTGACCACGCCCCTGCCATGCCAACTGTTCCCAATTCATGTTCATCAGTCTATGTATAAATACTACTACAAGGACATTATGCCTTGCGAAGTCTTGTTTACCCCGGTTGCAATTCTGAGCATTTATACCCCTTGATCTGATTCTCTGTTATTACCTGGACTGCCTTTGATTATCGATTGTTTGCTGCCTGATTGTTTGCTACTTTGCCTGGTTACTGGATTACCCCTTGTGTTTGCTGCCTGCCCACGACCCCTGCCTTTATTACGGATTATTTCTGTTGTCTGCCGCCTGCCCACAACCATTGCCTGGCCCACGTTTATGATTCTGGTCTGCCCTTTGATATTCCTGTTTGCTGTTGTTTGACCCTTGCCTGTTTATACTCTGTGTTCAATTAAGCTGCGAATGGATCCCAGTGCACTTATGTCATCATTACACATTTATTCTTTTAATAACGAATATATAATGCAAATAAGTAAACAAACAAATACATAAATAACCACCTGACCAACTTTATTTAATCTAAAATAATACAATTATTGAAAATAGGCCTGACGAAGTGAAAATATTGCGCAATAACCTAATAATTAAGCTTCACAAAATAATCAAAATAATTGTCTGATGTTTAATTACAAATTAAAAGCATCCAAAAACTCCAACATGAAAAGTTTCCTGCGTCATTTTAGCATGTAAAAGGAAAGTCCCTGATTCCCCAGAACAGTGTTGTGGTGGCAAAATTTGATATCGGAAAGAACCAAGGGCACCACTGATACTGGAGCCTGGTAAATCACTTCCGCGAGCGAATTAACAGATCCATTTGTGAGAAAACTGGAAGAAAACCGGTCGAAGTCAGGTTTCCAGAAGGGCTTCGGCCAAGAGGTCCTGACGGTGCGGGGTCAGGACCCCAGGGGGCAGCCCTATCTGGGGAGCTGCGACCTACATTTCATCCTGTGATGCTCACAACTCCTCAGTGCCCTCTGGGGGTCGAACTGTTAATCCTGCCACCTCTGGTGTTTCAGGGCGCAGTCGCCTCAAACAGTGTTGCCCCTCATTGCTTGCCACCTTCAGCAAACATGGGAAAGCCGCCACCACTAACAGGAGAGCAGTTAGGCCGGAGGCTCCCTGCAGGGTTTCCCTTACAGGGCTCCGGCCTAGTCTCTCAAAATATGCCAGAGGCCGGTCTCGAGAGACTGGTTCCCTTAAAAGACCATCTGGCAGCCTGGAAAGCACTGCCACATGTGTCTCAGTGGGTCCTGTGCACACTATAACTAGGTTACAGAATTCAGTTTGATTGCCGTCTGCCTACTTTCGGCGGGGTTCTTCCCACTTTGGTGGATTCAGCGCAGGCTCTGGTAATGGAGCGAGAAGTAGAGACCCTCCTGAGAAAGGAGGCCATCGAGGTGGTCCCCACTTAGCAGAAGGAGTCAGGGCTTTACAGCCGCTACTTCATTGTTCCCAAGAAGGGTGGAGGACTGCGTCCTATTCTAGATCTGCGTTTTTTGAACCGCTCAATCATGAGACTGAAGTTCAGGATGCTTACTGTAAAACAGGTCAGAGGACTGGTTTGTCACGATAGATCTAAGGGACGCTTTAGATCTACTTAAAGCATGAATAGATCTATTTTCATATTCCCATCCTTTCTTAGCACAGGAAGTACCTGAGGTTCGCTTTCAGGGGAGCAGCTTACCAGTATCGGGTCCTCCCTTTCGCCCTAGCACTCTCACCTCGCACCTTTACAAAGGTTGTGGATGCAGGTCTGGCTCCCCTGAGATCCCAGGGCATCCAAGAAAAGTGTGCTTTCAACACAGCTGTAGTATCTTATATCAATCACCATAGAGGTCTGTGCTCGCGCCCTCTTTACAAGTTTATTTTGTAAAGAGGGCGCGAGCGCTCTTTACACTCCCTCTTTTTCGCGCCCTCTCGCTGAGAGGCGCACAAGATCCTTGTGTGGTCCCAGGGGAAGCTCCTCTCGCTGAGAGCGGCTTACACCCCTGGATGTCTCAATGTGAGAGCAGACACCCTGTAGAGACAGGGGCCGAGGCCCGGGGAATGGATGCTTTACCCCGAGGTGGATTACCAATGCTATTTTCATCGCCTATGAAATTCCTCTGGTTACCCCCACCTAAGGGACCAAGGCTCACTGTATCTGAGGTATGGCGGCCTCTAAGGCCTTCTATGCAGGTGTCTCAATTCAGAACATCTGCGACGCTGCAGGATGGTCCACCCTCCTGACGTTTGTGAGGCACTATGGCCTTGATGTCCAAGCCACTTCCGGCTCCTCTGTTCTCATGCCTTAACTGTGCAATTTCACACAGGAGGCTGGGGAACCTTCAGTCTGGTGAAGTGGGCATCTCGTTCCCATAGCGTTTCGACGCAGCTCGAGTTCCTGAAAGGAAACGTATCGGGTTACGTATGTAACCCAGGTTCCCTGAAGGGAACGAGACACTGCGTCTCTGGCCATACCTCCGGTACCCCTGCCTGTGCTTGCTTCATTCATACTCGAAGCTAACCCGAGTTACGTTGTGCACGTGCTTTTAAAGCTTCATGGTCGTGATTTACCCCGTCCATGTTCAATCACCCCGTAATTGAATGATCAAACAGGTGTTTCAGAGTGCATAAATGCTGGAAGCGTTTCCAATAGCATTTCGACGCAGCGTCTCGTTCCCTTCAGGGAACCTGGGTTACATACGTAACCTGAGACGTTTTATGTGTATTGTGTGTATTTTATGGTGTTATTGCAAATCCACCATAAAATATTGAAAAAATATTGAAAATTGACAGCACGCACATGATTTTTCCCAACAGTGTCATGCTCAATCTTCTCTCACCTGCTCAAAGTCAAAGTGGAGTTTATTGTCATTTCAGCCATATACAAGTACATAGTGAAACGAAACAACATTTCTTCAGGACCAAGGTGCTACGGTACAACACAGAACAACACAAAACTATAATGTACGGTATATACAAAACAAAACAGACAGCACAGAACAGAACAGAACACAGACCAATACACAGTTCAATACAAAAAACTCTATATACATAAAGTGCACAAAGTGCAAACAGACAGTACAAGACAGTAACGCAGACCAATACACAGTTCTATAAGAAAGTGATATAGCGTTTGTAAAGTGACAAACATTAAAAAAAATAAAACAGTCCAGCAGTAGTGTGATTTGTAATAAGTTATTTTGTGTTTAGCAGTCTGATGGCTTAGGGGAAAAAACTGTTGCAAAGTCTGGTTGTGAGGGACCGAATGCTTCGGTATCGTTTACCAGATGGCAGGAGGGAGAAAAGTGTGTGTGAGGGGTGTGTGGGGTCATCCACAATGCTGGTGGCTTTGCGGATGCAGCGTGAGGTGTAAATGTCTGTAATAGAGGGGAGAGAGACCTTTTCAGGGGAGAAAAGGAGATCATCTCCCCCCATCAGAGGGGAGATGATCATCATCAGAGGGGAGATGATCTTTTCAGCTGTTCTTACGATCCGTGCGGTCTGAGACGGTGCAATTCCCAAACCAGGCAGTGATGCAGCTGCTCAGGATACTCTCGATTTGGGGGTGGGAAATGTGCTTTCCTCAGCCTTCTCAAAAAGTACAGGCGCTGCTGGGCTTTTTTTGTTGTGGAACTTGTGTTGAGCGACCAGGAGAGGTTCTCAGTCAGGTGAACGCCAAGAAACTTGGTGCTCTTTACGATCTCCACAGGGGAGCTGCCGATGTTTAACGGAGAGTGGTCTCTCTGTGCTCTTCTGAAGTCAATGACCCTCTCTTTAGTTTTGTCCACGTTCAGAGACAGGTTGTTGGCTCTTCACCAGTCCGTTAGCTGTTTCACCTCCTCTCTGTATGCTGACTCGTCGTACTTGCTGATGAGACCCACCACGGTCATCAGCGAACTTAATGATGTGGTTCGAGCTGTGCATTGCTACACAGTCGTGAGTCAGCAGAGTGAACAGCAATGGACTGAGCACACAGCCCTGAGGGGCCCCATTGCTCAGTGTGGTGGTGCTGGAGATGCTGTTCCCAATCCGGACTGACTAAGGTCTCCCAGTCAGGAAGTCCAGGCCCAGCAGGTTCAGCTTTTCAGTCAGGTGCTGAGGAATGATGGTGTTGAATGCTGAACTAAAGTCAATGAAGAGCATTCGAACATATGTGTTTTTATTGTCCAGGTGGGTGAGGGCCAAATGGAGGGTGTTGTTGATGGCGTCGTCTGTTGAGCGGTTGGGGCAGTAAGCGAATTGCAGGGGGTCTAGTGAGGGGGGCAGCAGGGTCTGCAAGCAGAGCGCAAGTTTCATCAACAACCATTGAAGTCCCCAACTCAGTTGTCGCCTACGGTCAACCCTACCCAATACCATCAGCAGCTCCTGCCAAAGGTCATCAACTGTAAGGATGTCAGTGCTAAAAGACTGCAGAAGCAGCAACATAAAAGAGTTACTAAGACAGATCAGCTAGACCTGTACTTCAGTTTTAAAAAGTGACTGATCTGATGCAAAGTCAAGGCATGATGGTGCTGAGTTCTGTGCAACACCAATCCACAATACACCACACACATATTATACAAGGACAAGACCACACTGACTAATTGACACACGGTCACATTAGTCATGTGACATGGGTGTTTTGAATCACACTTTTGAGTCATCAAAACCAAAAGTCTGATCGATGGACAGACCAACTGAATGGCAAATTGAACAGCCTACCAGCTTTCAGCATCTAACAGTGCATGTGACACATGTGATGACCTGACAAGTCTTAAAATTAGCATTTATTAACAAGTTGAGAAGCTAAGCAGCTGTTTAAAGACTATAAATTGACATAACAGGCACTAAATAAAGAGTAAAAACCTTGGGAGGGCCAGTTTTTGTTAAAGCTAAAATTCGTATAAAATACAGATTTATAATTATATATTGATTTTAAAACTGTTGGGTCTGATTTTATGACAAATGTCAGGCACTAATGAATGTTACAGAGATGCAGACAAAAGCATAACGTTACTAATTGCAGATATAAAATTACACTTCTGTGACCAGGCAAGGAACCCCTAAAAAGAACACTAACAGATACAATAGGGTCTTTAACCCTTTGTGGCTTAACCTGTAAAAATGGGGAACAAGATTTGTCTAGCATATACACTATTTAATGCTTAAAGCAAGTATTCTAAAGAAACAAATATTTTTGTTTTGCAGTATTATTAACAAAAATATAAAATTGCTTATTACAATGCCACCATGTGCCCAATTTTTACAAAATTTGGAACATATTTGATTGTTGATGATCTATAAATGTCCATACATTTTCGTAATGGTAGACTGTTCAGATTTCATGTGTCACAATCACACCAGGCTCTTCTACCACTCAGCGCACCGAATCACCTGCATACTAACCAACCACACCTGGTTCTCATCACCTCATCAACTTCAAGCCCAATATAAGCACGTACTCTGCACTCCCTCATTGTCTGGTCTCCCTCTTGGAACAGGGACTCTTTGCTATGCTCTACGTGCCAGTGATCGCTCTTACCTGTTTCCCAGTTCCAGTCGACCCCTCCAACGGCTCTCGATTGCAGTACGTGCTCCAGCAGTCTGGTAAAACAAGATACATATCAAGACCCACCAACTTCCCTCTTTGATTGCAAGCTACCCGTAATTCTTCATCTTCATTCATATCTGCATTTATCAATAAATATGCCGTTTGGGTTTATCATACATCTCTCGTCTGAGTCTGTGTTCCCTAATATCATGTCATTAGCTGCTGAAATTTGAATGTCTGCTGGTGACCATGTTTTTCATGTATCCGAGTGAAATCATAGAATATGTTCAGACATCCACCAAAGAAGATATAGAGGAGGCAATGTATGTTTGAATGGAGCAGTTATGGTCCACTAACCAGTTATGGCTACTGGTTAGTCTTGTAACCAGAAGGTACCAACTGAGGTAACAACTGTGGGTCCAGGTGTGTGTGTTTACGACTTCAGGTGTGTGTCTATTTCTGTGTTTCTATCACCGGTGATGGATTAAATGCAAAGGCACATTTTGGGTATTAATTACCATACAGGACAAATATGTCACTTTCACTATCTTCACTATCACTATTCAAATGCATGTTTTGATTGTGTGCCATAACAAGTAACTTTTACTGACACAATGCCCATGAGCACACTGCCCATGAGTACAGGGTACAACCAAGCATCCTATCACTACATCTCCCCCTTTTAGCTAAAGAACTCCTCCAATAACACAAAATAATAAAACCAACTCTAAATAGGTACATTTTTTTAAGAAAATGTAAGTGGTGCTTGCTGTGGCAAAAACCGGGCCAGAATATTTTAACTATGTTAACATGTTTTAACATGATGTTAGGATGATTTAGCCTGATCTTACCATGTTGTAACATGAAAAAGCATGATGTTAACATGACTTGGCATGCTAGCATGATTAAATGTGATGTTTGCATGATACTAGCATTACTTAGTATGACTTAGTATTATGCTAACATTACTTAGCATGATGCCAGCATGAACCTAGCACGACGTACGAGGCTGAATCCAGCTCCTGAATTACCAGCTCCGTATTTGCCAAACTATTCATTCCACCTTAAAAATGACAATTAATTATTAATTTTTTACTTGTTAAATTTATTTGACTAACAGCCTAAGCAGCATACTGTATTTATTATATTTAAAAGTTCTGCAAAATAAATATGAAAACAAAAAAATTCTTTCTATTTTCCACCATTCCATCTTATTCTGAAGTTGCGTCTTTGAAATATCACTTGGAAAACAACATTTGCCACATTAAGTGCTTCAAAGTAACACACAGTAGCTGTCATAACTTCAGAATATGAAAGTGAAAGTAACATGTTTTTGTCAGATATGGTAACGCATAGCCAAAATGTGACCTCTGCATTTAACCTCATCTCCAACAACGAGGAGGCAGCCTACCTTGATGAAGTGAAGAAATTAACATCATGGTGCCAAGCTAACCGTCCCTCTCTGAATGTCCAAAAAAACAAAGAACTGGTTGTTTTTTTTTATTAGGAGGCAGCAGCGGACCTACTCCCCAATCATTATCAACAGGACCCCTGTGGAGAGAGTGAGCAGCTATAAATTCCTCTGTTAACATCTATGAGGATTTAACATGGTCTGATCACATCTAAACAGTAATCAAAAAAGCCAGACAAAGTCTGTACCAGGACCGGTCCTTAAAACTTTCTACACTGGGGCTGTAGAGAGTATATTGACTCTCATCTATAGTGCAGAGAGTATATTGCATCTCAACATGGTACAGAAACATATTAGCCAAAGACCGCAAAGCCTTTCAGAGAGTGGTGCGCTCAGCGGATCTCCCTTCTTTGGATGACATATACATCAGGCGACGAAAAGCTAGGGCTATTAAGATCCTCAAGGACTCCACTCACCGGTATCCACTCCTGGATACCGGCTGTTCACACTGCTACACTCAGGTAGATGCTTCCGTACCTTGATGGCTAAAACGGAGAGACTCAAGAGGAGCTTCTTCTCACAGGCCATCAGTCACTTAAACATGGGCAAGCATACAAATTACATTTAAGTGACTCTGGTATAACATGTTAACAATAACCACTTTGCACACCGCACTTTATGATAGTTCATCTATGTCACCACCCACAGTGTACACCATAATTTTGTTCTGGTACATTGTCTGCTATATATTATTTGCTATATATTCTACTCTAAAGCCTGCACAACACATCTTGAGAGTCCATTATGTCACTATCATCTTTGTACATTATAATCTGTTAATTCACTGGCTGCTACTGTATATTTCCTTATTTCTATTTATTTGTCAAGACCAGGACTCGAACTTGGGTCTCTGGTGTGATAACCTGACGCTGTACCACAGAGCCGGCAGTGTTGGACCCAATGAAACACTCCAGGCAAAGTTCAAAGTAAACAAAGTATTTATTATAATAATCAACTGTGGTTCTTGTCTGATCAAGGAATATATATAATAACAGAAACAAAACAAACAACTCCACAAGGGGAGAAAAATGGCAAAAAAACAAAACGAAGACAAAAAGATAGAGCAGCTAGAGAACCTATCTCAAGACAGGGAAGCACTTGGACAAATGGCAGTAACGGCCACAACTCCCAAAAACTAAGCAGGGAACAAACACAACTAAATACTCAAAAGAAAACAAGGCACAGGTGAGGCAAATGATACTAATAAAGGACACAGGTGAAGTAAATAATGTAAACGAGAACACACAGGTGAAGCAAATAATGTTAACAAGGACACACAAGGAAGAACTGAGGCAGAGGGAAGCACAGGGGGGCCTCTAGAGGCACGGAGACGAACTGCAGGGAAGGATGCTGACAGTATTTTCGTATTTTAAGTAATTTTAAAATTTCTTGTATTTTAGTATTTACTATTTACCTGCACAGTCTAACAGAGCGTACAGATGCACATTTTACTACTTTTTGTATGCTATATAACTGGTATGACAAAATAAAATGTGTGGAGTAAACCCATCTCTCTTATGGCTGGCAATCCCAGTAGTGGGGAAACCGGTCTTAGTTTCACAAACACTGGGTGTTTGAACCATGCAGCGTGGTCTGAGTTACAGCTCCATCTAGCAGTCGTAAAAACTCTGTTACTTCTAACAGCTGAAGTTCTTGTTTATTATTACTGGTTTCGATATTGATCTGATAAATATATTAATATTAAATGACATTCAGACCGCCCTAACAAACTAGCCCCTAGCCAAACTAATACGCGCTACCAGCTTTTTAGTGCCTCGTACCCGTTTTTGGCTAGCCGCCAGTAAATATTGCTTATTCTACAACTATGGCTAATGTTTCAGATGTGTGTTTACCTCTGAGTGCAGATGACGACTCGTTTGAGCTGGATACGGTGCGGTTGGAACTTAAGAAAGTGGAAAAGCTGATTAGGAACCTTCTTGAGAGGCAGGTCCGGCTACAAGGGCAGAGAACTGCGCTGGAAACATCCTATGTGGACGCACCTACTCCCATGGTAAGTACACCTACGCCCTCTACCTCCATGTACACGACCAGCCCTCGTGAACTTCACCCCCCCATGCCACCAGTTCCCGTGATCGCGACCCACAACCCCTCTCCGTGAGACAGAACGCACTACTGTGATCATCGGAGACTCCATCGTCCGCCACGTACATGCTACCTCTGCTAAAGGTAAGGTGCGCACACACTGCTTTCCCAGTGCGTGTTCTCGACATTGCAGCACAGGTACCCGCGATCCTGAAGGGTGACGATAGTATTGGTGCCGTCGTGCTGCACGCGGGGGTGAACAACATCAGGATGAGTCTGAAATTCTGAAGAAGGACTTCAGAAGCCTGGTACGCTGCTCATCACCCTCAGCAAAGATAATCGTATTTGGACCACTTCCCACCTACCGACGAGGAAACGAAAGGTTCAGTAGACTTTTTGTAGACTACACCGACTTTCTAACTGACCTGCTGGTGTTTGTTGATAAAGCACTAATTGTTGGAGACTTTAATATTCATGTAGATGATACAAATGATGCACCGGGGACTGCATTCAAGGACCTGCTAAATTCCTTCGGAGTCACGCAAAATGTTACTAGACCCACTCATCACTTTAATTACACACTAGATCTAGTTATATCACACAGACTGGATCCTATAGATATGGATATATCACCACAAAGTGATGAAATCACTGACCATGGTTTCATGGATAATAAAGATCGCTGATGTCAACCTAAATGCTCCACGCTTTCGGATGGGCAGAACCATTACTCCAACCACTAAAGACAGATTTATTAATACTTTGCTGGGTGTATCCAACCTACTCATCACACCCATAACTGCTAATGATCTAGATATACTGACAACCAGTTTGAACTCTATCTTCACTAGTACCCTTGATACTGTGGCATCAATCAAAACTAAAAAAGTTAAAGACAAAAGCACAGCTCCTTGGTATAACAGCACGACTCTTACTCTAAATAGAGAAACCCGCAACGTTGAGCGAAAATGGAGAAAATCGAATCTGGAGGTTTTTATATTAGTGTGGAGAGACAGTATGTCCCGATATAGAAAGGCTCTAAAAACAGCAAGGGCCTCACATATTAGCACACAAATCGAAAAACATAAAAACAATCCTAGGTTTTTATTTACTACAGTTGCCAGATTAACAAATAAGCAAACACTACCTGAAGACAATGTGCCATCAAACTTTAGAAGCAACATTTTTATGAACTTTTTCACAGAAAAAATTGAAACCATACATAATTGAAAATATGCGACCAGTTACCTTACTGGAAGATTCACTGTTGTTAAAAACTGCCCTTCAGGAACAGCTGGAATGCTTTACACCTATAGGCCAGAATGTTCTTAATAAACTTATCATCACTTCCAAACCAACAACATGCTTATTAGACCCCATACCAACTAAACTATTGATAGAGCTCTTACCAGCAAATACCTCACAGATCTTCTCTCTCCCTACAAGCCAATACGTTTGTTACACTCCCAAAACTCTGGACTTCTGGTTGTGCCTAGAATCAATAAGTCCACTAAAGGTGGCAGAGCTTTTTCACATTTGGCTCAGAAATTCTGGAATAATGTTCCAGATGCTGTTCGGGGCTCAGGCACGCTCTTGCAGTTTAAATCTAGACTAAAAACACACCTCTTTAGCCATGCATTTTCATAATTCAACTGATCCCTAGCAGCCACGCTAATTATTCTCTGTTTTGGGGCTTCCTCCTGGGGGAACTTTCAGCCTGCTCCAAAATGGATCCAGTATTCAGCGGGCTGTCCCGGGCTCCAGTTCTTCCTGGGTGTTGTCCCTGCTCCGGCGTTTTCAGTTGATCAACCCACATGTCAGAAGACCTACAGCCACAGCCTGGCCCATTCAAAGCAATAAAATTGAAGTGATGGTCTTACTATTTAAGTTGTTTATTTAATGCTCATCTGCTTGGTTGCAATTTAATTTAAACCACTCATTTACATTTTTTAATCATTAGCATACATTCCGTCATGTAACAGCAGATTGTTGTTAGAGCTGCTATCAGTAACTTTATGCTATTACCGCCTTCCCTGTTAAAATGTCCTATTTATACCATCATCATCATGGCCTCAGCCATTGTTGACACCTTTTGTCACTTAATCAGACCCATACTACCATTTTGATGTAAACCACTTAATGTAATGCCTTGCTTTTCTTTTAACCAGTCGTATTCATTACAAACTGCAGCTTTAACGTGCCAAAGGAGAACTGGCCCTCCTTGTCAAGCCTGGTTTCTCACAGGGTTTTTTTCTACATTTATTAATCACTGGAGTTTTGGTTCCTTACCACTGTCGCCCTGTTGGCTTGCTTACGGGGAGTCTGCTGACACTAGCTTAGA
>JAZGTK010012827.1:0-14688 GCA_036877625.1 Ambastaia sidthimunki | reverse complement strand
GACATGCAAAATCCTCAAGTCTCATTTCAAAATAAGATCAGCAGCACCTCTAACTGAAATCCTCTAACTCCAATTCTCAGCACCACACATCCGTAACCCCTATGTACCTTCATCCATCCTACACTTTCCTCTTTTTTTTTTTCACTGAGATGACATTTTTAAAGTTCTCATTTTTAGCATCCTACCACCCTGAGCCTACCCTCTCACATCTACTGCAAACATGCTGCTGATCACTTGGGTTCCTCAGGGATTGGTTCTCGCTCCTTTCCACTTTCAATATAAACAACTTTTACACAGGTTTAATCATTAAAGCACATGGTTTCTCACACCATTGCTATGCAGCTTTCCTTGTCATTCTAGCCCGATGACTTCATCATCTCAGCTGTTAGACATCTCAGGCTGGAGGAAGGAGGCTGAGACCAAGCCTTCTTCTCACATTAGAACACAACTTCACAGTTCAACTAGGAACTTGGGGTGGAGTTTGATGGCCAGCTGAAATTTACAACTCACATTGTACATGCTCTACATCATCAGGAAGATCAGATCTATCCTGTCTGAGCATGCAATGCAGCTCCTTGTCCAAGCACTCATAATACTAAGGCTGGACTTCTGCAGCACCTTACTGGCTGGCCTTCCAACCAATGCAACCAAAACCTTGATCCAGAATGCAGCAGCATGCCTTTAATCAACCGCAAACAGCCCACGTCACACCCCTCCTGTTCTCACTTTAATTTAAATCTCTGACCCTGGCCTTCAGAAAAGTCACCGGAACTTCACCCAATGTCCCCTCCTGTCAGCTACATTATGTAAATGAGCAAAGCCTGATTCTAAATGGAAAACATAAATGTAATTGTAAACATATACCTATAAACAAATTTTTGTGCATAAAAATGTCATACCTTTTGTGAAAGGCATTGTGATTAAATAATGACTCAAATATAGTTCATCTAGGTATTCCTGTAATGTGGAGAGTATTAACAGGTCAGCTATATACTGCAGGAAGAGTAGTATAGTATGCTGTTTCTTATTCTATATTTACCTATGTTTGTACTATCAAGCAACAAGAATAGAATACAAGAATAAAGATTAAATATAAAAAAGATTAAAAAAAATAATTAGCAAGGTGAGTTTTGAGAAAGTAGGCTGGAAAATAAAAATCCTCTTTTAGGTTATAATTCAGATTTATATGAAGCATTATGGTGATGACATTTGCAAGCTGTAGTGGGATCACAAACCCCACACTGCGGCAGACCACAGAACTTACCTTAACCATCAAATGTCATATCACTAAATACTGACAACAGCTGGCCAAATACTGATCCCTGCGGCACTCCAGTAGTTAGTTTTATTTGGTGATCTGATTTTTGGAGACCTGTGGCTGTATACATAATCTTCCTAAGTTATAAACAAATGAGATCTAACTAAAATCGTCAAGGTTACAATCAGATAAGATGTTAGGATGCTTCTGTAACGTGGCCCCTGATTCTGCTTATAATTCTTTAAATAACACAAACCAGAAGAGAACAAACCATGTAAACATGGTAAGTGACAGATGAGTTGCATTACCAAGAACCAAGGATAAATTCCAAAGAATAGAAATTCAAGAATTTAGAATTTTGAGGGCCATCAAAGACAGCAGAGCTTCTATAGTGGAATTAGCAGCTTTAAAACTAGAGAGATTCTGGCTTAGTTTGTAAAGCAGTAGAGCTATATATGAACCATCTTGAAATCAGACAGAATGAATTGACCCTCTTGTAGGCTAAACTTGAAGGATGTTACATCTCCCTCTCTTCATTAGTCTTCCATCTCTGTTTAAAGTTCATGTGTTTGGCATTTTATGAAAATAAATGTTCACTCTTAACTTGATAAAAAACTTTAATTCCAGTTACACGTATCTAGTACTTTGGATGATGGCCAAACATGCAATATAGAAGCAATTTGAAAGATTTAAATCCTATGTATAGTTATATAAAACTTTCAATACATTTATTTAGTTTGAGACAAGTGTCTGTGAATTTTGGTATCATGATTTGCTTTCATTAAATGTTTACACTTCCCCTAGTCCCATGTTTCTTGGCTTAGCACTCTTCTCAAACGTAATTGGGGAAAATAGATTTCCTCTTTTATACATGTTAAAATCATGACACTCTTTAGCACTGACTACTTCAGAAAAGTGAAACTTAATATGATACTCTAGCAAGTTTTTAAATTCCAAATTTAGGTTAAACCATTAAATTATTTTCTGTGATGTAAATATTAAGGGAAGCCACCTTTTCTTTAACATAATTTTAAAAATATTTTACTGTAAGATCTATTGCCTCATTAAAGTAAGTGAAATAATATTTTCAATATATAGTGATGTAACTTACAGGTAACCAATGTTGTTAACCAACAGATTCTTACTGTACAAGTTTTACATTGTTTTTCCAATAAATTATGAAATATTCTTCACAGTCCTACCAAAACCTGGCTTCTCATCATGCAATAAATCTACCATAACTTTTACTCTAATTGCCTCGTTTTCTTCACATATCACATTTTTTGATAAGGGTAATTATTAAGGTGATAGTGGAGAGTTTCTTTTTTTTGTTACACTCAAACTCAAATGTTGTTTTGATGGTTGTGTAATTGTCATGCCACACAGCAGAAAGCAACAAATCACACCGGTTCAGTGTTTCGAATCTGTGAAATTATGTGGGGAAAAAATCAACAGGAGGCCAAGAAAAACACACCATAGTTTGGCCCTAAGGCTCTTTGAGATTTCCTTTCACATCCTGAGCTCAAATATGATTCCTGAGCCTCCTGTGAAGAAAGAACGGGTGAGCCTGCAAAAGCTTAAGAGTCATAACTGACCATGCTTTGCTGTCTCTGAAAATGAGATTACAGTGTAAATGCAATGCACTCAACATGTTATTCATAATGAGCATATTGTTTTCTTAAAATCCAATACAATTTTTTAAATACATCTTATTTTTAGGATGTTGGGTTTTTTATTACGGGAATAACTATGTTTTATTTTCATAATGATAAAACACAAGAACAAGATTTGAAATGTGTTCAGGAAAGTTGGCTGGTACTGCACAAACAAGGGTGAGAGATACAGCACAAGATCCCGATTATGAGTCCAGATTATGTTTGCAGCATTCACAGTAATTTTAGTCACTTTACTATAGCTCACTGAGTTTTAACTGTGTGTTTTATTAGAGGTGATGAGACAATCTTTTAAATAAAAGTGAAAAGTTCACCAGATGTTTATTAGCCATCATTTAAAAAATACCAGCAGGATGTCACACACACACACACACACACGCATGCACGTGCACACACACACACACGCACACACATGCACACACAAGCAAAGTGACTATAATAACAACCAGATGAGAACATTTTCATTTTTTTCTTCTTTAAGTTAGACTAATCATTTTGGAATGTGGAAGTTTTCCAAGTTTCATCTTAAAATATGCTGTAATTTCTCACATATTCCTTATTTTCAGTTTTTCTTGCTTCCTGTGAAAAACAAATAGCGAGAACATAAAAATCCAGGTAAAAACTAACACAAATTGAATCTGAGACACAATATTCATAAAAAAATCCTACAGAGAACTTTATCTAAAATATTACTAGTTGGCTTGTGATGAGTCATATAAACATTATTTATCATTATGAACCATATTAAAAAGTCACAAAAATTATGTCTAACAGAATAAAAAACCTGGATGTAGTACTGACTAAGAAAAGTCTTAATGTGAAGAAACTTACTGTGAAGGTGGAAATTCACATTTTTGAGGTTGTAACATTCTTGGAGAGGTGTTTGTATAGCAATGGGGTTGATGGGGGCTGAAGGGGTAATTCCATAATTCCCAAAGCTTGAGTTAATCCTGGAACATGTTGCTTCCAATCTCCTGGTTTTGGCTACATCAAGACCAGCTGTACAAGGGTGGAGGGGAGAAGAGTAAGTTAAGCATCTTCAGATGCTTAAGATACCCCCAAGTATCATGTCATATTTTAACCCATTCTAAAAGTCTATATCCAACATTTGTCTTAGCAAAATAAAGGTATGCAGTGACTGTACTGTACCTTCTGCATTCATCAACTTAAAGTTGTTCGCTGCAGACTGTTGAATGACTGGTTAAAAGAAGGAATTAAAAATGATGGATTGATGACATCAACCCAAAATGAAAGTTCTTTTAGAGGTGGAGCAAATGTTTAAGGAAGAATAAAAAGACGAGTAGTTTTTTTGTTCAAGTAACATGCACAGATAAATTGTCAACATTCAGACCAGGAATGTATGTTAGGATAGCAAACAGTTTTTTTTTTTACATTTGAATAAAATCGCATCCACAGTAGAATTGCTTGTCATAGTTACAGCTTGTAATGGAAAGGGGAAAGCACAAACACACACAAATTCGTACACAACATTTACTCATAAATAACGTACCTGGCTCTTTAGGGTGAGTACTTTCATTCTAGACCAGGCGTGCCGCTGAAAGTGTATCCACTTGAGCTCAATCAATCTTGTTTATTATCTGATGTGAGGATCCTGGATGGTAAACATGTCAAATTAGTGCTAATGAATGGCTTGGCCCACAATGGTGAGAGCCAAAAACTTGAGCACATCTAACTGTTAGGAAGAATGATTGCTCTTCCTCAGCTTCCAGGGATACTTGGTACCCTCAGATTCTGCTCTGAGGTCAATTTCAATGGGTTATGTAGAAACTGGACTTTGGGATATGCTTTGTTTTGTTGTGGCAAAAATGCATCTAACATTCACTTAAGTTTTCAGTGGTGTAGGTAGTTTGTTGTAGCAAACCCAATCCTGGATATTCAGATTTGTAATGGCTGCAAAGCTGAAGACTGCTGAACATTCAACATTATATGAGTTACCAAAGCAACTTACAATGCAATAAATCACCTTTACTGAAAGATACCTGAGTAAGTGAAATTCAAAAGAAATTCAATTGCTAAGCTAAATGTCTGGATGCTACTGCACACATACCTTGAAGTTCTTTACTGGGTAAAAAAGGATAATATTTATTCATGGTCACAGTCCTATAACCTACATTATCATACATCATGTTCTCCTGATGTACACTTCTCCACCCTCACCCTGACTATGCATGTGCTAAAAACAAGCTTTAAGATTTTCAACAAGCTTTTCAAAGCAAAGATTCCCCCCCCCCCCAATTATACCCATGTTTATTTCATTTAAAGCTGGTCTGGCAGGGTTGTGTACGGTTTCAGCTTCAGAACACCCCAAAATACACATTACACATTAAAAAAATATATATTGCACATAAAAATGGAAAAAAATACACCTAAAAACGCTCTTAAACTGGCAAGCTTTTTCTAATTGCAATTTTTAAAGTAATTTTAGTAAGTGACAGATTATCACTGTATATTCCTCTTTGTTACACCTTTGTGCAAAGTTACACCTCTAAAATAATTGTTCTTATTACTTTTGAATGGACAGAAATTCTTATTGAAACGTCTATATTTCTTGCTAATTTCTCAGGTGCTATACAATTGCTGTGTTGATACTTGAACAAGCCAGAGCTTTACTCCATACATGTCTACTGTTGTGTTCTATTCAGTTCCAGATTTAGTTGCTTATAAATGTCATGTAAAATATAAATGAGCTGTATTTGGTCAAAGTTTGCAGTTCTAGAATAAGAATAAGAAACAAAGTAAACCAAACTGAAAAGAGTGAAAGAGTAATAGCCAGCTAACAGGAAACGCTCACAGAACATAAGTTAAAAAAAATCTTCAAAACAATTCTTTCAGTAATGCTTGTAGAACATTTTTCTAATGTTATACATCATACATCAAATTATAGTTCTTAAGTAGTTACTGGAACATTGTAAAAATGTTTAAATAACATTATTATAACCAAGCATTAACATTAAAACGTCTAAAAAGCATTCTGAATGTTCCTGTACCTTTCAAAGTAACGGTTTTAAGGTTTTTGTTAATGGAAACATTATGGAAAAATTCTTACATTTGTCCTTTTTTCAAAAGGTTTTGCCATCAAGATTGTGTAATATTGGCAATGTGTTACCCGTTTAAATACTGTCCACAAACCAGTAGCAGTGTTTGTCATGTTAGACTGCTGAGCTGACCAGCATAGGTTTGTAAAAGTTTAACCAAGTTCCCCAAAGAAATGTGGATTCAAAGCCTATTTATGTTTTTGATCAGATAGGAAGACGTGATTATAGATAAAATAATTGCATCCAGGACGACAGCCAACAACTATTTAAAGTCACTTCCAATCATTCTGATTGTGTTTTATAACACTGTTTTGGAAATACTTACTGAACAGTGCAGTTTTCTGTACTTTTTATGCACAATTATGCACAAAGTGTGAAAATTATAATCATGAGAATCCAAAGAAACACAAAATTAATTTCTCCTGTGATGCACACATACTGTGTATTGACCTTTATGACACTATAATATGTGTTGGGTAAATATGGCTCTCAGGCAAGATTTAAGCTTTTCATTGAGCCAGATGTTGCTGGAGCTGACTCTGGCCTGGGGGGCTGCCACATGAATGTTGAATAATTATAAGAGAGGGCCTTGCATGTGTTTCAAGTGTTTTCATTATGATGAATGGCTTATGAAATCTCCATGCTGATCCCAGACCCCACTCTGAGAGAGACAAAGAGAGAAAGAGAGCTCTCACACCTTCCTTTCGTAACTGACGTCTGTGAATGGAATTATTATTTCTACATCATTTCATAACGTCAATGCTGGTGTACTTATAATGTCTAAAGATGCAAATTCAAACATGGTACATCATGAGACATGCAAAAATCTCACAATTTTTGCCAAAGACCCCAAACCAGGCACAATGTGGTGCCAAATTTGGATATAAAAATAAGACTTTATAGGATAACAATGTTAAGGAATAGTTCATCCAAATAGTAAAACATTTACTTAATGTCATGTTGTTCTAAACCTGTTTACTTTTTTTCCCCTGTGGAACTTAAAATCTTATTGCAAGAGAAACATTGACTATAGTGCACAAGCTGTATGAACAACTGTTATCTTTGAACAACTTTTATCCCTGTGTAATTTACAGAGATTTACAGCCACTGGTCAAAATTTACCTTTGTTATATGGAATAGAACAGCTTGGACATCCTGTGAAACATCTTTGTTTCTATTCCAGGGAAGAAAAATTTGGAGCAACATATGGGTAAGAAAGACTTCTAACTTCGAACAGTTAATACTCTTAAACATATTCTGTTTTGTTTCATTTTAAATCCATCAGGACTGCCTTTGTCAAAGAGTTTTGCCTGTTATGATTAATATAGCAATTTTCAATTTTTAAGTTTACTATTTGGATAAAGTTATTTAACAACATCAATAAACACAGCACATCTTAATACATTGTTAAGCCAGAACCTCATATTGAAAGCATTATTGAGTCATTATTGAAACATACACAAATGTATTACAAATATTATTGCAAGAGTTCCTGGACTGTAACCCTCCACGCTGATGCAACAACTATTGAGAGCCAAATATCACAATGAATTGTGTTAGTCAAAGCTTGGTCAACTACACATATTATCTGTACAACAAAATGAACATTGGAAAAAGCGGAGCGGAGTGAAAGAGGTTTTCAGAATCACGCTCTGAATCAACGTTATACTCATATTGCACAATCTTCAGTTTACTCAACTTTCCAAAGGCCAAAACCCCCCTACTTATGTTACTGTTGGCTTGTGCTCATTTAGAGTTTTCAAATATTGTGAAAGTGTGGTACTCTGCTTCTTGGAGAGTTTCTCTATACTGGCACTGCAGTGTGTTGGGCAACTCTAGTCTTTGACCGACTGAGGAGAAAGGACACAATAAAGAATGGAAAGTTAAACAGATTTATAGATGAGAGGTGAGTACTGGAAATCACGGAATCATTAGAACAAAGACCTGGACAGAGCTGAGATTCAAATAGAAAGGAATTCTAGAGTATTCCAACAAATACCCCAAACTGGTTTAACCTTTTCGCATTTGTTTAGTGCACTGCATTAATAACCCCCCCCCCACCCCCAATTTATTATTGTGATAAAATACAATATTAAATCAATACTCATGACTGAAACCAAACTGCCTGAATTGCCCAGGGGCTGATATTTATTAAAACAAATTTCATCAGATTTTTACCATCCCTTCATTTATTACTTTATTACTTATTTTTATGCATAGATTTCCATCAAAAGCCATTGAAACATTATAAAAGCTTTAAAATGATCATCTAGCAAATAATCTAAAGCAGTCTCACTGTCTTAGAATTAAGCTACAGCCCTAATCAAACTCGCCTGCCTGTAATTTTTAATTAAAGTTGGAGATGAACTCTGCTCAACAAGGATCAGACACAACCAAAATAGTGACACTCTTGTGGAAATGATTTCCTTTAATCAGTGTTTACACACATTTTGACTGTTTCACAGCACTGAGAAAGAAATGTCAGTAAAGGCATGAATGAAGCAAAGAAAACAAAGGTAAATTGTAAAAAAGGTAAATATTGTAAAAAGATCACCTTTGTTATGTTTTTGCAGTCAACCAATGATAAATGTCAACTAATGCATTCCATTGCATTTAGGATACATAAAATGCTAGCACTGAAATTAGCTTTGGAGTCTGCCGTTCCAAAAATGTAAATAAAATGTCATAAAATGTAACTCCTATGACAGGCAGTTATCAAGCACAAAACATAATTTGAGATGTGTTAGAAATTTCTTGACATTTCAAACAAATCAAAAAAGTAACAAAATTCATAAGATTCCTCTATATGACAAATTACCATGTGAGAGTGATACAATTGTGTGTTAAGTTTATTTTTGTAAAGTTCACAAAAGAAACACTTGTTTACGTGAAATAATTCTGTACATTCACTACAGAAGGACAAAAGAGAATAGACAATAGATTTATTATTCTGTACTATAGGGGTCTCAGAGCTCTTAATGCAGGTTTTATAATGGCACTAAAGTATCTGGCAGGCCTATGTGACCCACAGGAAGTCCCTTGTCAAATATTTAAGGTACTTAAGGTGACATCATGGATTGTAATTATCTCAATTATTTAGTGTGCATGGGCCACTGGCTCCCATGATATCATCAGGGCCTATCTGTGTGCATGTGCTGTTTATTTGGAAAATGCTGATAATAGGGCCATTGTCAAACATTTACAGCAAGAGTAAACAAATCAGTGCTTTGCTTTCAATATCAGCCTGCAGAAATGAAATATTAATGATAAACTAGATATGTACATTTTCTGAAGAAAATGTGTGTGGTGCCTGCCATGGCAAAACTCAGCATTAGGCAGTACTATCATAATGTATGTGACTGCAAGTTAACCATAAATCTGTATGTTCTATGTTCTAATGCTAAGATAAGTCATTCATTTCATTACACAGTTGCTAGGGTACTGTAAATGGTTACTAGGTCGTGGCTAGTTGAAAAGGTTAATGTCTAAAGTTAATGTCTAAACAGGGATTTTGCTGTAGAGAAATAAAAAACTAACATTTATATTATAGCAGTGGCCTATACTGTATATTGAGACTTTAAGATGGACTCTTTTGACTTGGACCTCCAGCAACCAAATACAATCCAAATCCACACAGAACATCCAAACAATGACACAGCTTTTGTGAAAGGAACTGCTAGGTGTCCCTCTGTCCTCCAGTCCTCCAAACAATATTTGTTCAGTCTACGCATATCAAACCCTATTCAATTTTACCCAATAGTGTTTATATAAACAGTATATTCTGAATCACCAATGAAAGCCATGCATTAGTTATTTTGACTGAACAAAATTCCATTCATCTGCTAATTCATAGTTCCAGTTCTGATTGTGGGACTCATCAATCCTGCATTTTACAATCATTTCGGTCACCACATTCTACAGACCAAAACTGACCCAGAATCAGCTGTCCCCTCCCACTCATTAACCCTATAAAAATCTCAAAGCTTATGCAGGTCTGCCATGAATTTTACAACCTCCCTGTCGTTCAGGATAAATAGCTCCCCATCCCTGATTGTTAAATTATGTCCTTTATTATTCATCAATCTCAGTGGCTGCATTAGAGGAGGGTTTGACAGGCAGGCGGCTGGTGGTGGTGGTGGTGGGGGGGTCTCGCAGGGGTTAAACGCAGAAGGGAAGTGGTGAGACACACACTGATCCATTAGCTAATGGAAGCCTTAAGCACTGTCACTTAACCCCCTGTGTTCACATCACTGTCACACACACCTCCCAGCTGTGTGTGTGTGTGTGTGTGTTTGTGTGTGAACATTTGTGCATACATGAAGGTAATAAAAAGAAGATCAAGGGTAGTATTCATGAGGTAGTGCTGAAGAGATTCTTACCTTTTGAAAATGATTGTCTTTATGCAGAAACACCTCAATTACACACATACACACATTTAGGATAGTAAAATGCAGTCTCTCTATTCTATCCCATAATTCATTGCAAAAATGTTTTTATTTTCAAAACCTGCGACCATAAGTATCCCAAATCGTTTGAATTTCAAAATGATCAAACTTATTTTATCTGCTGAACTACAAAGAAGCCTAAAAAATCCTTCTTTAACTTACATTACAGTAGTGGCTTGAACCATATTTAGAAACCAGAATATATATTGAGACTTGGGGATGGGTTCTTTTGACTTGGGCCTCCAAGCAACCAAATGCCAGCCATCCAGAACATCTAAGCTGCTACACAGTACAGCTAAAACACAACTCTGAAAACACCTTAGCAACTGCGCAGCAAAGCTCTAGCAACCGCCGCAACACCCCATCATCCCAACAGCAAGTTCTGCACAGACAAGCAGGACTCACATTGTCAAAACTATAAAATCTGCTATAATACTTCAGCTATACTTCCTTTAAAGTGATAAGTTGAAGCAATCAGCACATTAACACGAGACAAAACCATGAAGACAAATGTTGAAAACCTTCACTGCTGATGAACTCAGAGAGAACTCAGTCTCATCTGCTGTGAATGCAGAATGAGGTCATATAGACATCATAGTCCAATCAGTTTAACATGCTGTATGAACATATCTGCTAATGACTATAAATGTAAATGATGAATCAATTAAGTGCCAAATGCATTTCAAATAAAAAGACCTGATCTATCATTTATGTGATAAGGAAACAGTGGCCATATTCTCTGCCAGAAAGATGTAATATGAACTTGAGTCATTAAAACCGTTTATAATACCAATATAGGGCACTTAATTTCTGATGTGAAAGAAATTGACTTGTGTAATATTGTAGTTGAAATCTCTGTTCTATAATTTTTATTCCTATATAATTATTTCATTTATTACATGGTTATAAATACATGGTTGTAGATACTTTACACAATTACAAGTTTGCCAAACTAGCTAAGATATAAGGAGTAGCATCATACTAATGTTTAGTTTTATTGTTCATATTATATTTTAATATTACTTAAATTTCAAAGAATGCAGTGTTTGTTTTTAAATGTGACTGTTTATCTTGAAAAAAACACAAAGAATGAACAATCACAGACAAGAAGACACTTTAATTAAATATTGTGAAAGTCAAAAAGTTATTTTACAGTTCGAAGGTAATTAAAAAATGATAATCTTTACAGTAGTTTCTTTTTATATTTTTCACCAGTAATAACTGCCCACTGAAAGTCCAGTCTAGAACAAAGTATGCAATTAAGAGGAGAAATAGCAGACTTCTTATCAGTCTGGATGCGTGACATATTAATCAACAAATCAAGTGACCATTAAATGCTGATAATTGATACAACTGATTTATGCCCATTTTATGAAATCTTAACAGGGAAAGCCACAAAATTTAGAGAGAAATAAGTAAGCCACATAAACTGACAGGTGTTTAGGGCTACAGAAACTTCATAGGCTACATTTGGGAAAAAATGATGGTGATGTAATGCAATAGAAAATGATGGGATGAAAATTATTTAAACATGGTATGTAACAGAGTGTTATGGAATGAGATGTATGAGCTAATAACTGTATAGACTCTTGTGCTGTTACACAGTGTAACATGTTAACCATTTTTACTACGCAAACCATCTAAATACATTTTTTTTAAATAAATAAGACATTTGATTGTTGGTACACTTCCATGAGATAGCCAAGGAATTATTTAGAAGAAAGAAACAGATATGTGAGTCATTTTCCCCCTCAAAACTAACTTGTGAGGGAAAATATTTAAAAAGGAGGGAGATATTATATTTTCTGTGCATTAAAACAACAACTCACTGTCTTTCTGTGAGTTCCAGACAAGCTAAATTAAAGGATAGGCTATATTTATATTGTTTAACTGGTGAATATATTCTCAAAGTTTCATTGCATTAAAGTATATACTATTTAACAAAATTTGCCATCTGAAACAAAATGGGATAACAACACACACTTTCATTAACATAAATCCCCCTCCCCCCTCACACACACAAAACATGGTACTTCGACATATAAAATTGCTATACAAATGACATTTCAAAATCACATTTATGGACAAATTGGCAGATGACAAAAAAAAGAACATCGCCAAAGAGCAAAAAAAGGCGAACATGAAGTTAGAACGAACAATAGAAGCATGTACAGATTCAAGCGATACGTACATACGTGATTCAAATGGGTATCCTACATATATCCCTTTGTGATCATAGAAACTTCAGAGCTAAAGTCAATGAGATCTGATAATATGCGTAAACATTAGATCAGTGACACTAGGTTGTTTAAAGCTGCCTTATGACTCCTTTCTGATGTATAAATATACTTTGGCTAAACAAAAGAGAAAATTACAAAATCAAACATATTTATCACTCTGTACAAAAACACAAATGCTACTCAAACAAAAGTAATGGCTTTATCTAGATGTTTGATCATTCATTGAAGGAGTACATAGATTTCACAGTGCTAGAATTAAACTGATCTACAATTATTCTGGTGTTAAACAATGAGCAAATCAGCTCCAATGAGTGTGAAATACTTTATTAGTCTCCTGCTATCTTTTAATCAGTTCAGTCTTAACATTATCTATCTATGGGAGGAAGCACACTGCTAACTAACTGATACAAGTTATCACAGTTTTACTATAAATCAAACAAATAAAAAGAAACATTATTAAGATGACATACAACATGATCTTGTTCTGGACACAACTAAACAAAAATCCTTCATACTTCAATTAAAGAAGGCAGCAAGAAATTTAGAAAACTTAGGGTTATTTGACAACTTTAGCTCTGTGTATAATGTGTATTTTGTTGTTGTGCAGTGTTTTGGGCTTGTGTTACTATGGATAGTATAAGTTTGGTCTATACGTTTTGGCGTTATGTAATGATTTTATGAGATAAGACTGGCTAGTGATGAGAATGAAATGTCAAATGCTGCCTTCAAGTCATGTGGTGAATTGGGAGTCAATTTAACAGTTAAGGTGGTTAAGTTAATTAGTATTGATCAAAATTACCTGTACAATGTCTACATGGACTTAGTTTGTACACATTTTCAAAGACAAAAAATAATGATATAATTGTTTAATAGTCTAATTGTTTTCTGAACCAAAACAATGTTGTAATTATAATAACCCAAATTTTAAGTACAAACTACCCAGTAAAACTGAAAGGCAGCATTATCTCAACATATGATATATGAATGTAACTGTCATGGCATAAAAGCAACAATGCAAAGGAGCTGAAATGCTCCCTTTGGCAAATACAAATTTCATGTAGTTTCAAACAAAGAGAAAGGCAATAACATTTTTGCCACATCAGTTTAAAGACTTAATTTTAGGGTATTTAATATTAACTTCACATTGCTGGCACATTTTGTAGACTGGCTAGTTAACATGTTTCTTGAAATTCAAAAGCAATTTTTCAAATTCAGTGGGACGCTTAACTGCGCAAACATCACTGGTAATCCTTCATTTAGCACATAAAATCATAAATAGAAACCACTGCAATATCGTGTCATTTCATAAAAATGGTGGTACACACAAAAACACACAAATATGATGGCAAATCAATAACTGTTCAGTTTTTTTAAATAAATAGACCTCTCATGTTATAGTTTAGATAGGGCAGGTAAGCATTGCCTGTGCTGTGCCTCTTATCTTAAAAAGTGTCTACAAGGTGAGTACAAATTTCAACATTAAAACAGGGAGGTACAATTGTTCAGTTCCATGTTTTTTACTTTCATATTGTTCTTTCTCTGTTTTTATTTCAAAGCAGATTGAGTTTAAAAAGGGCCTGAGTTTTGAGTTTTTCATCCTTCAGAGGAGGACTGTGGGACCAGTCACGTGCCGGAGTCTTCTACACACGCTCAGTGAGACCAGTGGCGCGACACAACGTTTCATCTCACTCTCTGTCTACACACAAACAAACACATGCTCACACATATGTGCACACACAAACACACCCTACATGGGAGGAACAATCATTCCAGGGATCACTGTGGGAAAAGAGAGAGAGAGAGAGAAAGAGGAAGAGCAAGAGAGAGAGAGAGAGAGAGAGTTAATTCACTTTACTCTATTAAACATTCCATTATTGAAATAGACCTGCCAATAAACTGAAGTGTGAGTGAATGGGTTATGACAGCCATGTGAAACTAAAATGAAGCTGTAAAGGTGGGGCAGCACCAGCTACAGTATAAGATTGGACATTCCTAGAGGAAATGTTTAAATGTTTA
>JAZGTK010012826.1:0-14688 GCA_036877625.1 Ambastaia sidthimunki | reverse complement strand
GGTAAGAACCTGTGTGTGCCTAGCAACCACAAACTTTTGTTTAGCCAGCACCCAATAAAAACAGAAGCGTCACCTGTTGACACAAAAATGTGTTACACAGAGGTGTGGCCAAAGCTGGCGTTTTTACTCGCACTGCTAATTCATAAAGAATAAATACAGGCATAAAATGTAAAATTAATGATTTGAATTAATTTAGAATTACTGATTTGAATAAATGGGCAAAATACACTTGGAAAAATCACTACACTTGCACTAGGATTTTAAAAATATTGATTTTTCTATGTTTTATATTTAAATACTTAAATTGATTGTCTTTTATTCTATATATGTAATTATAATTTAAATGTTAAATTTTTAGTCACTGTCCTACACATCATATTTACATCTACACACAAAGCTTCTCCAACATCTCCATATTGCAACGATTTGAATGCTACTGTATTACAAAACTACAAGTATTTTTAGTTAGATTCTAGGATTAAAGAAGTGAATTCACCACAGCAGGTTGTGAAATCAGACCCGTATGTTAACCACAGAAGTGAATCTAACACTGGAGTGCAGAACAGTGTTGAGTGTGCAGTGAAGGATCCTAAAGTGACTTATTTAATAACAGGGCTGACTGGAGGAAATCCTCAGGGGCGGGGGGCTCACTTTCAGCAGCAGGGAAGAAACACTTAACACTAGCACTGGCATTCCCGCTCTGCGTATATTCTGAAGGGTGAGTGCTGCTGGGTGGTTGGGTAACTGCTAATCGTTGCATGCATGCTTGTGTGGGTGACCATAAAGCAGAAAGCGGGATTTAAAAACAAGTATCTTGACGATTACAAACTACTTCTGCTTAAATTATTATTTTGAGTAATTTGAACTATTGAGTAATTTAGAACGATTAATAGACGTATAAGTTTACGTCACTATGAGCTGTTTAACAGCTCACAAAGATGCTGCCGTTATTATGATCTTCCAAGGAGGATTTCTAACTAAACAGGTTTGGTGTGTGTGTTATCCTCATTTAGAGTTTAAGAAATACTTCCTCCTGCAATGTAAACATAGGATGGGCTGGTTAATGATGCCAACACACATTTCGAAACTTTACTTAGGGATGTAGATACAGGTGGGCAAAGGCAGGCAGTGCCACCCAAATAGGCTGTCTGCCCACCAAATAAAAACCTGTAAAATGAAAGCTTTCGCTTAGATTGGCTAAACACTTAGAAGAGGCGTCACAAATCTTCATCTTAAAACCTTCAAATCAGTGCAGGCAGCCCATGCGGTTGTTTTAATGCATAATGCAACATAAACTGCATACCGATGTTGTTTTAAGAAAACTTTATGCTTATACATGCATATTATTTACTGGCATAAATGTTGTTTGAATTTTATTCTTATTTATTGACTTTATATTGTCCACCTCATGGCATCCATGTAACTCAGTAATATATTCTTGAATATTTTCCCAAAACCAAATTAATCCTCAGTCTAAATTACACTGTAATTAGTGAATCTCAATGGCATGTTTATTTTGGTATACAACTAGGACTAATTTCTTGCTGGAAAATCTTATTTTATACATTTTCGGCACATGACTCAGAACTTTATGCTGTTCTCTTTCTCTGTTGGGGCTTTCAAAATTATTTAGTTTTTGATGTACTTCATTACAAAAATGCTTCATGCAAAAAAATGCTTCATGCAAAAATGCTTCATGCAAAAAGGAGTTCCCCTTGCAATGCCCTATTTTTCTCTATCTGCACTGAGATGCTTTTGTGATGGTTGTTTCACGTCATGAGAAATGTATGAACATTTCATAAAAATATCACAGAGGTCATCTTTTCATTTCCCAATCGCAAGCCTCCTGTGGGAGTTCAGAACTAGTGGTGGAAGCAGGTACAGACTGAAACCTGTCACATTGTGCCGGTCAGTGTTTATAATTAAAAGAACATATCCGGATGTGACTCAACAAGCTCACAAAGGATATTTTGAAAGAGGCTTGTGAACTCTCTCATATATATAATTAGATTTGAAAACAATTTATTGCTTATTGCTAAAAAGCAGCTTGATTTTCTACCTCGACTTGAGAAAGTCTACATTCATTATTATTCTCTTTTAGAACCTGTTACAACCAGCGCTCCAGGCTAACCAAACAAATTATATCTTCAAGAGAAGCGGCGAGAGCCACATTTTCATTTAGGCTACCTTCCGCTTCCGTGACAGGGCCCATCGTTTTTAAGACCTATCTTCTGTCCAGCCCCAGCGCAGAGGTCTAAAGAAAAGTGTGCATGGTGCCATGGTGACAAATGACATTTCATAAAGCTTTATATCAACCCAGCCTGCTATCTGCAGATACTCATAGCATCCCTGGAGAGAAGGCCATCCTTTATTCTTCCTCTACAACACCATCTAACCTCAGTTAATGCAGCAATGCCTCAAAGGCTTGTTTGTACACATAGCTTCTTTAATATCGATATAATCGCACACAACATGAGTTTAAATCATACGTGCACTGCTCACAATACAGAAGCTCATCAGTGTCCTGTAATGTAATTGGAAGAATTTGCAGTGAGGTCATAATGGGCGTCTGCTCTATGTCATTTCCTGTGCAGGAAATCTAACGTGTAGGTGGAAGGGCTGTCTGGTGTACAATCTGGACAGATTAAAGTGATAGAGGGGGAAATATATACCTCAGTAGCATTATTGTGGTCTTTGTATTATCTTTACTGCTGTCTGCAAATGTAATTGCCTTACCACTGCAGACTCAAGCCATTATCACATGACAAAGCTCCAAATTAGGAGTTATTTTCAACAAACCTCTTAGCATGAACATAAAACAGCAAAAGCATCAACATACTCCATGAGGTTTTACAAGAGAACATACCAATAATTGTTTTAAATAAAATTTTAATTTTCTAATTTTAATAAAAGTGATTGCAGATGTTTGATATGGGGTCTGGCTTGATTTCTTTTATGTGTAATTGTTTTTGTTATTATTCACTATTTTTTGACTGACAATAAGACAAACTTCACAGACATGCAATTTGGTTTTAACTCGAATCATATTTTTACACACTGCATTGCAAAACATGATATAAACCAGCTGTTAAATACCTCTGAAGTCTATTTCATGTGAGCTAACGGCACATGGCACCAACACTTGAGAGAAAAACCATGTAAAGTTTACATGCTACTTGAACAGTAAATGTGACTCAAAACGATTTGGACACAAAGAGTTTTTGACAATAATCGTTGCGTTTCCAGTGCAGGACTATAAAACAGCTGCGGTTCTAAATCAAAGTATATATGTTGGCTTGGACTCTTTGACCCCACCAAGCACGTTTCTGTCAGTGTGTTAGATTATAGTTCTGCCGTATGGTGCTGTTTGTAGAGCTTGTGGACATTTCGAAACATCTGTGTACCCAGAATATTTCAATAAATGCCAAGTTCAATTATGAACAAACAAGCATAAAACAACAAGAGACAGCAAGGTAACAATGTCTTTACAGTATACAGTTTGAAACCACAATCAAACAAATAAAAAAACACAGTAATTTACTGCTGTGGTCCCTTAAGGAGATCCCCAGTTTCCTTCTCCAGAATGTCAAATTTACAATCAGGTTCAAAATGGACAATTACCAAAAAACTTTTTTCTTTTAAGCTTATTTAAGGGGTTATGATCTCTGAAGTTGCTAACATGCAAAATCAGGTCTGTTTTATGAATTAAGGTGTGGCAATCTTGTTAAGGGGTTGAATAACCTTCACTGATAGATTTCACTGGATAGCTATTATGTATGTTAGATATATAATAATCTATTGTTTAAGCAGCTTACATTAGATATTCATTTGGTACAGTATTTAAACATCTGCTTACAACTAAAGGTTTAATTACAGTCTGTGAGGTTTTTAAACGTGTCTATACAATACGCCATTTTAAGTTTATTTCAAAGGAATACATTATTCTACAGTATGTGATTGGTCAGCTCATCTTACATAATGGTTCCAACAGACAATAAAGCAGATGGTTCCAGTCAGGTGATAAAGTACATTCATTGTACATGAATGAATCCTAAAAGCCCATTGGAGCTCAATACACCTCAGTGTTCTGCAGTGTGACAGCGTGAGTGAATGGTGATGTGCAGCTGTCTTGTGTTGACAGCATTAGCAGAACATCTCCTCTGGCTGGATCAGGTGTCTCCTGCTCAGGATGTGGTGAGACAATTTATCCTGAGATTGATTCACTTCCTATTGAATTGCTCTCCAAACCTGACTTGTAATTTAAGCTTTCCTTGTGAGTCATACTGCTTTATTTGAAAAGATGAGGCTATATTTTCATGTTGTTTTTTCTCACTGTGGCTAACATAAGCTGTAGATATTATTTTTCTATGCTGACAAATGTGTTTCTACGGGAGAAAGATCATGGCTGGAACAATAAACATCAAGGTACTGTATCAGTGACATCAGAAACATTCATGCAGAATGCATTTACAGCTCTCTGATCATTTGTGAGGAAATTTCTTAACAGTAGTTGCTTTTCCATATAAATATATGCATCTGCAAACGCTTTTATCCAAAGTGACTTGCAGTGTATTTAAAGTATACATTGAATCAGTACACGGTTCCCTGGGATCGAACCCACAACCTTTGCGCTGCTAACGCAAAGCTCTACCAATTGAGCTACAGGAACTCAGAAATGCATTTGTTGAATCTGTATTAATTTCACCAAATAAGAAGACTGAGCTAATAAATACAATCTCCTGAAGGCTATGAATTGTCAGGCAGAGTGTGTTTTGTTCATTTGAGCTAAAGGCATTTACACTAGAGGAAAGTCAAATAATGTATCTTGTCTGGTGCATCTCTCAGTCGATGAACATCGCCCTAGGCTGCCGTTTTAACTCACGGCCGTTCTAGATTACCACTGGGAAACATCTGCTTCAGCACCTTGAAAACACACCAAGTTAAACAACAAAATCAATGCAGCATTGCGCAAAACAACACATTAATAGTGAAAAACATCAGCTGTGGCGTCTCTGTCGCAGAGGTGCTCAAAGTAAAAACAGAATCATCAACACAGTTTGTTCTTTGCTTGAAGACGTAAATATATTCATGTTAATCAATGAGCAATAGAGTGTTTTATCACAACAGTCCTTTGCTATTGGTCTTGTGTGTGTGTGTGTGTCTAATTTCATTAGCAAAGCCTATCTTAGATAAACTAGCCTTTAATATCTGCTCTGTCATTACTGTATAGGAAAAAAACAACATAATAAATGCATTTTTTAAAAGATTTACCATTTTAAAGATGTGACCACCTGATTAAACAATAAATATATATATAGTATAAATATATATATAGAATTTATAGATATAATAACAGAAAGAGCTTTATTGCCAAGTATGTTTACACACACAAGGACTTTGTCTTGGGTACAGGAGACAAATTATATACAGTACATACAGTTTTGATTTGGACGACGAGTGGTCCACAATCTGTTCCAGTCCTTGACATTCAAAAAAGATTTTAAAATTAAAGAATCGGTGAGCTCTGAACTCGTCCAATGTTACATCGTCATGCTTTTCATTTTCTCTTTCAAACTTCTTTATTCTTCTTTTGCCAAACAACTCCATGCCAGACTAAATTCCAAAATGCTTTACAAAGAAAGAAAATGGTAACCCAGGTAACGACGCCCTTCAAAGCAATGCGTTTTAAAAACCTCTCATCTCCATTCAGAGAGGACCGGGGGGTGTGAACTCTTTGATCTCTCTAGGTTTTGTCTTTATTTAACCATCTTACACGCTCAGAGAAACCAAGACACTTTCATTGATTTAGCCTGTATACACTGAACTGTAATATTACCTCAACATACCACTAAATGCATCATCAAAATAAAATAAATCCTATTTGCTTTTCCCATGTCAGCAATATGCACAAGTCACCAACTCCAATGACACGCACTGTTGAACTGATAAATTTAAGGCTAATGAGCGCAGATGACAAAAACGTACATTCCTCACTGTACTTTGGGCTCCTCTGGGTTTCTTAATGTAATCTTAACCGCACAGTGAATGTTCTGAAATAAGCAAGCAAATGAGAAAATGGGGTTTATTGCAACCAAGCACTGTGTGATAATTATGGCACAACAATTCAATCAGAGAAAAACAAACATGCCTCAAGGTCTGTTCGGAGGAGGAACAGCAGGGCTTGCTGGGGTTACGGTGGGCTCCAGGCCCCCAGAGATGAAGCCTAATTAAACAGACTTCTGCCATGATGGTTGGGCGGGTGTGCTAAAGGTTACAGTACAGCAGGGGGAGTTTTCCACTAACAGAACTGAAGGTGGAAAAGAGGGATGTTGCCTTCTGTGGCAGCGGGAAATGGTGGATCTGGCCACACTGGTGTGCATAATTTGCAGCAATTTCCTGCTGCTGTTTGCATAAATCTTGAGGCTGTGCTTAAAGGATTAGGATAGAAAAGCAATCCTAAATTCCACTCTGGCACACTCGCTGTGTACCGACGTCAGTGTTTAATTGCATTTCACCAATTAAATATATCAGTAACCTAGTGTACTTGATACATGTTCCTTATTTAATAGAGATAGAATTGGAACACTGAAGGATTTACAAGTTTGTGAACATCGGACAGACACCATTCTAATCAATAATGAGCTTATGACAGTGACGGACTGCCGGAATCTCTAGAGTAACAGGAGACTCAAGCGTTCATCGCTCACAGAGCTGTGTCCTTGTGCCAAGGTCGTCTACTTTTTCCACAGCGACTGGAAACAAATGTATGGATAGTAGACTGCCACTTTTTGTCCCATATCCAGGCTTAAATTCAAGGCTTTTAAAAAGAAACCACATTATGGGATAAATATATTGCATGGGTTTGACACTTGACCCTAAATGAAAACAAAACAAGCAAAAAAAGGACGTTTAACTCACCACGGTGCTGTAGCACTGAAATTTATTTCCTTTTATTGGCCATAAAAATAAACTGGCTTCCTATCTATTATTTTAGTAAACAGGGCAACATGTAGACTTTTTGTTCTGCTGTATTTTGATTACTTGGATTAAATTCTCTTGAAATATTTGGCAACCCTCATAATGCTGGCTCTGAAAAATTGAGACCTTGTTACTCTGTTGTACATTTTAGAAAAAACTCAGAGAATTGAGAAAGTTTGTTTCTTGGATAAATATTGTTTTAACATCACCTTGAAAGATGTGTTAGTCAGAAATCAAAAAGTAACATCGCCTTGACAATATGTTACATTAAACAGGCACAAAATATTGCAGTAAGACTTACTGTCAAATACATTTCTGTGCAAGTTTTTTAAGGTCTCAGGCAAAACATGACATGGAACTGCTAGCTGGAACTGGAACTTGGAATCTACATAACAATATGTTTGTCCAGAGATATTACAAGTTCCAAAACACATTACCAAAACCTATGTTGTCTGTCCAGCACCTTTTCTGTAACAATAACTCAATGACTCATTTTTTCTCACAAGACATGACAAGATCTGGTATTATAATTATTACATAACAATTTCGACCACATTTGCATTATCATATATTATTTATCCAGCAAATAAAATTTTGGACAACAATTATATTAATGATTGCTGCATGTTTGTATATTTCAAATGTATATTTTTGTATTAGAGCGCAAAGCTTTTTTGTATTCAGGGCCATGTATGATTTAAAAAACGTTTCCCTTAAATTGGTAACTTATGCTACAAGTGCTCCAGCTCAAAACATAATACATTATTCTGGCAAACCTCTTAGCATAGTTCTCATTGCATGGGGAAGGGCACAGCTAAAAACCCAAACTGGTTTTAACAAGCCCTCCATTTCCATTTGTTTCCTCAGCATGAAGGTTTTTTTTAGCTTTTGTTTCACTGTGTTGTTCATTGAAAACACTGTGAACAAATCTTGTGAAAGACTTTAATGCTTACATCACATACAATACAGTACATACACACATACATATAGCCACACACAAATACTGTATAACGATCTATTGCCAAAATCTAAACTTGGCAGACGCTTTTGTCCAAAGCAACTTACAGTGAATTCAGGGTATACATTTTTATCAGCACTTGTGTTCCCTGGGCTCGAACCCACAACCTTTGTGCTGCTAACGCAATGCTCTACCAGTTGAGCTACAGGAACACTTGAGGATTGATGTCCAGTACAGACATGGCCTGCTGACATCTCAAAGACCAAGAAACCAGAAGTTTATCTGACCCTGTGTCTGCCTCATACTCATCGCCCCACACCTCCACAGATGTGAATCCAAACCCAATGAGCCTCATCAGAAAGCAGAGGTGGCCACACACAGAGGTCGACCCCAGAATCCTCCCATCATGCTGTTTTTTATTAAAACGATATTTCAAAACTGAAACACGGGGAACGTACACAGCTCCAACAAACCACAATCTCCAAAGCAGACTCATATTTACTGCAGGAGACACTGTATGAGAACAGAGAACCTTCCTTGGAGAAACTTGAAAACAATCTTTGTCAGAGTTCTAAATAATGCAGAGCAGAAAAATACAAACTCTTGAGGAGTGTCTCGCCTGCGAGAAGTCGTAAATATAACACACATGGTGTGAAGCCTTGATTAAATACGCATTCGATCCAAGTTACAGACTGCAGAAATTTTCACCAAAGCCCAAAGCTAGCACACGGGTGACAAAAGACATCATGTTCCAAAACGCCTGTTGGCTTGATGTGTGTTCGGTCTGTCAAACGTTCTTCAGGACTGTTTCAGAAGTGTCGCAAGATCACAATATATTGCTTTTCCATAGGCTACACTATACTTCCAATTGCTGCTATAGTTCTGGAAAATGGATTCGAAAAAGATATCTGAGAAAAAGGTTTATTGAGGTTTTATTAAGCATACCTCATTGTTTCATCTTTTCCTCACTCTCTGCAAACTAACCTCACGTATTGCTCTCAATCTAATCTTACGGAGCTATATTCTCTCTGGATTAACCGTGATTACTGCTCTGATAATAATACGGTTGGGTTCGGATTGAAGAAATAAGACTCTTTTTATGCTGCTTCATAAAACTGTCTAGTAAAGAAACATATTTCACACAGGCCATGTGCAATAAACTCTGTCATCTTCCTGTTATGGCGTGTGAAAGAAAAAGGCAAGACAAACTACTCTAAAAATAAATACTGCTGTCTGTCTCGTACTGTGGGAGGCCAGGAGATAATTAAATGAGCATAAATCTAATTGATAAGCATGATGTAATTAAACACTAACACATTTTGTTCAGTGTCTTGTGATGCACATTGTTCTGTTTGGAGAACATCTCATTTTTTTCATGTAGATATGTTGAACTTAAAAAATAGTTTAAAAAAAATTATAAATACTGTATGTTGATATGTTGAGAAGCTATTTAACTGATGCCAGGCAACATTCACTAGCATACAGCTAAAATTCCATGTAGCATTTTATGCCAACTCTCTGTCAACATAACATACTGTTTTCTCTTCATTTATTCCTATTTTCTATGTTTAAATATAAATCTATAAAGAATTGTTTTCATCAAATCCGGTCAGATTGTGTTTTCCAAACTCCTTTCCAATCTTATCTTAAACCTTACCTCTATTTCTCTTTGTTTGATCAAGTTCATCCATTGGGACAAGGATCCCGGTCACACTGGGACAAATCGTCAAGTTAAATCTGCTCAGCGGGTGATGAAGCTCTGGATGAAGCCCAACAGCCACATGCCACAGAGATTTCAACCCTTCGAAGAATGCAGGGACAAATCCTGAGTGCCAAATAACAAGGGATTTGCTGTATACCTCTGCAGCTCATCACCAGCTCAGGGCCCAGACACACCGACTCAGGATTCAGAGTTCACTGGGCAGAGATGAGACGGCGACTGGCATTCGTTTGAAAGATTTGCACATGCACAGACTGAAGTTGTAAAACCCTCAGATGAGTGAGAATACCTGACAGTAAGCTCTGAAGCTGGGAGAATATATGTAATTAAATCATAAGTATTGACTTTTTTATATATTTGGAATGGTGGTATTAAAAAGGCATGTGGTTTTGTGAGATCTGTGCCCTGGCTTTAGTCTAATGAGGAACTGATAGGGATGCCAGAGAAGCGTGACTGCCTGTCAAACACTGTTTGTTATGATTAGTAAGGCGGCTGGACTGGATTTATCAAGTGTGAGCTAGTCTCAGCATCAGACGACATGTCTGATGTCCACAGTGTGAACACTGACTCAAACTACCCACTGACATAAAACTAGCCAGCTAACAATTTTAGGTTGTAAGAAAGTTCCCTAATAGTTCTATTAGTAACAAAACAATAAAAATGTTACTTTGAAAGATCTAGAAACAATCAAAACAACTAGTTTTTAGACATTGTATTAACACTATTGCTTAATTATTGAACATTATTCAAACATTCAAAATGTAGTAACATTCTTAAAACGTTCCACTAATTATGAAAGAATATTTTTCATATATGATACATATAACAATAAAAACATCTACAAGCGTTACAGCAAGAATGTTTTTGATAACTTAAAGCATAATGCATCTGTTCCTGATTGGTTGGCTTTATACAAAACTGCAGTTTTGTACAGTATATATATATACTGTACACACACATATATAAAAATACACACATACAAACATATATATATATACAGCAACTGACTGCTTAAATACCTGAAGATATTTTTATAACTCACAGTGTCAGTGCTCTTTTTTTAACCTGTCCCACACATACACATGCGAACAGACACAATCGATCTTTCACCGCCTATCTGTGTCTTAGGTCATTCAATATGGTCTGATCTATTACCTATCAAAAGCCATCCAGCCAGTCCTACACAGGCAGTATTAAATACAAACCCAAACCGCATTGATCTCCTCTCATGAGGCCCATGAAAACAATGAGCGTGAGGAGTAATGTTTCACTGAAGAAATGTTTGGAGCAGATATCTTTGAAAAGGTGGCAATGTAACCTTTAAATGAAAACAAGGTTCAGATAAGCACATCAAAAAAGCTTCTGTATTCTGATAGAATACAGCACAATGTGCTTTATCTGTTGGCCCTGTAGAGATATCATTGTTCTTAGCTCTTTAGCCTAAGGCCCAATGTTGTGAATGGACTTCTCACTTCATTTTGCCATTTTGAAAGATTAAAGATTTAAAAATAATGTTGTGGTTCAGAATATCACATATAAAAACTCTCTAATTTATAAAAATGGGATGAAACATGATGGATGAATGTTGAGATGTTCACAACCACAACTCACAAAAAAAGACAAAAATATTTTATCACCTTAAACACTATTAATAATGCAAGGTAACAATTAATGCAAGGTAAATGAAAAAATAAAATTAAACCACATATGTGGTTAAAAAATATAATATCAAAAGGTGACAAAGTCATGTGACCTACTAAAAGCTTAATGCCACTAAAAGCCACAACAGAGCCTGTCCTTAATAAAATATACTGAGTAAGAAATAAAACTCTCTTAGTAGTGCCACAGCACTACTAAGAGAACCTAACTGCTCTATGTCTGCCTCTGTAGCTCACGGTGGGGATAAATCTGTGGCAGACTGTTAACACAGCAGGCGGACAGACTTACGCTGAGTTACTGCCGTCACCCAGCTCACTACCAGAACGCTATGAAAGTTGATGATGCTGAGCCATTTCGGCTGTGACAGAGTTACAGCTGAAGTGTTGCCAGCAGAAAGGCAGTGCATTTAGCAGCGTGCATTACAGGTGCATTTTCATTTGTAGGCCAATTACTCTCTGCAGTAAAACAGCTTTTCTCAAAGACAGCTCCACCGCTGGCTGCTGATTTGTTGTGGTGAGTGACTTGCCAGGACGTTCAAGTTTAAAAAGGTAAATATATAAATGTAAAGTAAATTCTCCCACCCCCTCTCATTTCTTCCATTCGAACAAAGATTAAAATGCGCCTACTGCTTGTGCAATTCAAACGTGTCATTGCATGCATGGAATGTGCTAGTAAAAACAAACACAGATGACATCAAACTGTTGAAGCTCTACAGCGCAATATTTGGTTAATTGCTTCTATTGGATGAAAGGGCAAAATATTAGTTTCTATTTACCTGCTTCTCTAGTAGAAGAAGAGATAAAGTCGTTCTAATTGAGCATAAATAATCATATTCATCAATTTGCGACCTAATAGCACTTTTTTATAGCACTTTAAAAAAGAAATGCTTTTTGCTACAGGCTAAACGAATCATTTCAACAAGTGTATTAAAGTTACCACCCCACAACCAGATTATATTCCCCTCACACAGCGTCTTAAAGATATTCCACACTTTAAACCTTCACTTAATCTTAAAGACTGCCCATCTGATAGTACTGGTCCAAAATATGCCAAAAACCACATATCTATATTGCTATCTCCAGCAACCAGTTGAGCGTAAAGCAATCTTGCACATGGCTCTTGTGATGGAAATCTGTATTTTCTATTACCTCTATGTAAACAGATGGGAGATAAAGAATGCCAGGAGCTTTGAAATTTCAGATTCCTGGTACCCTTAGTGGAATGAAGTTTGGGACGAGTTTCTCTCGTATGGGACTGATTACCCCCAATCTGTCTCGCTACTGCAGAGCTTCCCCATGGGCTGCCATGACAGCTTGGCTAAGAGACCAAAATGAACATTTTTCATTGAGTACACTGCTGGCTTGGTGAGATACTGACTTATGCTAATTGACAGATGACGTGTTTCACAGTTCTTTATGAAAGCTAATTGAAATGCAAACAAGCCGGTGAACCTTTAACCTTGAAGCATGTCTCATAACGTTAAAGCAAGCATAGGTATATCCCAGCTAACAGGCAACGCTCTCAGAACGTTGGCTAACATTCTCTAAACTTTCTCAGAAACTTAACGTTATCATTATTGCAGTAACGTTAGTAAATCATTATTTTAATTTTATATTTCATAAATCGAAATTAGTGGAATGTTGTAAAAATATTAGAGAACTAAACATTCCTAGAACATTTTAAAAAATGTTTTTAACGTTGTGTTACTTAATGGAAATGTTAGGGAAACGTTTTTACAACCTAAAAGTGTGGATAGCACAGATTCTTTTTAATAAGGACACATGCAACCTCAAAAAAATTCCTAAAATATACGCGCACAAGCCTACAATGAATTCTCACCCATTGTTTGAAGAGCAAACGCCATTCTTGAGTTTATTAATTCTCTACATGGTAGCTGCTGATTGCTGTTTACCCCAAGACACCCCAGACATGTCATACGCAAGGTAGACGTTTCATAAATCATTTAATTAGGATTCCATTAGTGAATTAATCTGCCAGCTGCATGGCGTGATAAGACTTTCAGTCAGTCCGCTCTACTTCTATCTATACGGCTTGTCTGTCACAGTGCTGTGGGGTTTGAAAGGCTGCTTCAGAAAATGACTTACCTTATAAATGTTCACTTTCTGTTGTTGTGACAGCGGGCAGATTGCTCTTCTTTGCATGCTGCCAGAGCTGTGAGACTAAAACGCACAACACAATGCCCATGTCTCTAGAAATTGGAAAGGCATAAAAACAAGGTCAGAGAAACATTAGACAAGGTCAGAGAAACATTAGGTTGTACGCTTACAGGTTTAGATCGGGGGGAAATGGGGCTGGGCGTGAAAAAAAGATTTTGCAATCAGTAACAGTGTTTTAAATTGAAATGGTTTTGTTTAGTATACATTAAAATATTTTGATTTGCTGAGTATAAAGTATATGCTTATTCAAATTTATGGACTTTTTTTTTTTATGTGAATTGTTAAGGAAGACTTTTATTTTGACATTATCTAGTCACGCGTTTTACCTGTATATGATGAGAATGAGGTTGGGGGCGTGGCAAGCTTTTCAACTTCATTTCAATGCACACCTTTTTATAAAATCCTTTTATTTATCCCCAACTACTATTTGGTAAATTATTAATAGACTTAGTACAATGTGTGCATGGCTAAATTTTTACTACAAGCTACTAAGTAAAACCTGCAGGTAGTATTTAGGTAGTACCTACAGTTGGTTAAATTGCAAAAGAGAATAATAATAATGGAAAACTCTGAAGACAAAGTATGTCAGTATAAAACAGTCAGTATAAAACATTTTTAAAGTTGTAAAGTGTAAAATGTGCTAGTAACATTTACAGTGAAATCCACAGAAAGATTATGCAATTTTATTCTTTTGAGTTCATTTCAATTTGAAATCTGAGTTAAATTTCTACTGTTTTCACTTCATTGTGGTTAAGACTGGAGAATAGAGCCAGCACACAGACTACCACGTTAGACTTTTATTTAGCAGAATCCCACAATGTGGTTGTAACTTTTGCACATATCTATTAAAACAATGTGATAAATCATAAATTAATTACAAATCAGGTAAACACGCAGTAACTTTAAAGTAACATATGTAATCTTATTTATTACATTTTACCCTTTTGTGCTACTTTCAAATGTGATTCTCCCTGCTAATGTGAGATATAACTGTTACGCAACATTTAAGTTATGTTAAATTAATATATGCACGATAAATTAACGCGTGATTCAGGAAGGACGTGGACACGTGTCTCCATTGGAAATTAAGCGATAAAAGCTAATAAAATGCGATTATGTGCATTTAATAATTTGGTTTGGAAATCAAACATTAGCTGTTACAATAATCCTTGTCCGTATTATTGTAACGGATTGTA
>JAZGTK010012825.1:0-14689 GCA_036877625.1 Ambastaia sidthimunki | reverse complement strand
TCACACAAACACACACACACTCACACAAACTCACACAAACACACACACACTCACACAAACACACACACACACTCACTCACACACACTCACACAAACACACACACACACTCACACACACACTCACAAACACACACACACACTCACACAAACACACACACTCTCACACACACACACTGCTTTAGACTGACCGTCTTGACACAGCTCTCCACTGACCCCTGGTGGACACCTGCAGCTGCCCGTGACCGGATCACACACACCATCATTCTTACACTTACAGCTGAATGAACAGTTTCTGCCGAACCAGCCTACAGGACACGCTGGAAAACACACACACACACACACACAGAGTAACACACGCAGTAACACGTTTAAAGATACAATCATACAGACACATACATGTTGTTCAGTGATTTACAGATATTTTAGGACACTGTTATGATCACTGACTCTGATTACAGATGATTCCAGTCCACCCATCAGGACAGTCACAGCCAGTGCTGTGTGTGTTACACACTCCTCCATTAACACAGTCCTCACACGACAGACTGCAGTCAGAGCCAAACGACTCATTCAGACAGACTGCAGAGAGAGAGAGAGAGAGAGACATGGAGAAACTCTACATTTATTTCAGAGAGAGACTTTATTTAAACAACATTATGTAAATTATGTAAATACAATCATTTCAAATCACTTCTTACAAACTTACTGAATTGTTCAGCTAGTGTGTTCTCAGCCCGCAGCTCTCCAGCATCTTCCTCGTAGTCATCATATCTCTCCAGCATCTGCTCGTAGTCCTGCAGGATCTTCAGCTGAGGTTCTTCAACAGTCAAAGCCTCCACTGACTCCTGCAGTGCTGAGTTCACAAACACAATCAATGAACACTTAAAACCAAGCAAAGCTCAAAAACTTTTCTACATCCACACTGGATATAAATGAACTCACACACACAGGAGCGCCGGTCGTCATGGAGATGGTAACCATGTCTACAGTGACACTGAAACGATCCTGCACTGTTCTGACACACGTGATCACAGCCTCCATTTGCAGACAAACACTCGTCTATATCTGCCACACACACACACACATCAACATCTTTACAGTACATCTGTTTCATTATTAACATTTGCCCAAAGAACCACAAACTCAAGCCCACTCATGAATCTGTGTGAAGGAAAGCTACATTAAAGACACTTTTTTTGTTACAATATAACTTCCATTATTGCTTTTATGTGATTTAATAGTTTTAATAACTTCAGATGTGTCTAAGTGTCTTAGTGTTTTTAAATGATCATTACATTTGCAGCAGTATTTATCTGACTGTGTCTTACCATCACAGCTGCATCCGTCAGTATTCAAGTAATATCCAGCTGTACAGTAACATTCATACCCTCCAGGATAGTTTGTACAGTCGTGCTCACAGCAAGAGCTTCCGTCTGCACACTCGTTTATATCTGATACAGACAGAACACACACCTTTATCTTTACTGTATTTATACAGTACAACAAGTCATATGTAGATTTCCTGTACCAATGCAGGTCTTGTGGTCATTGTCTAGCTTGTATCCCTGGTTACAGCTGCACACAGGTCCACTGGTTGAATGTTCACAGTGATGGGAACAGCCACCGTTGTTATGATCACAACTGTTGACGACCTCCATCTCGATACCTGCCAAACCAAAGCAGATCACTGCTTTAAAGATCACTCCAAAACACAGATCACTCCAGAACACTGAAGATCACTCCAGAACACAGATCACTCCAGAACACAGGACATCACTCCAAAACACAGATCACTCCAGAACACTGACGATCACTCCAGAACACAGATCACTCCAGAACACTGACGATCACTCCAGAACACAGATCACTCCAGAACACTGACGATCACTCCAGAACACAGATCACTCCAGAACACTGAAGATCACTCCAGAACACAGGACATCACTCCAGAACACTGAAGATCACTCCAGAACACAGAAGATCACTCCAAAACACAGAAGATCACTCCAGAACACAGAACATCACTCCAAAACACAGAACATCACTCCAGAACACAGAACATCACTCCAGAACACAGAACAGAACATCACTCCAGAACACAGAACATCACTCCAAAACACAGAACATCACTCCAAAACACAGAACATCTTTCCAAAACAAAGAAGATCACTCCAGAACACAGAACATCACTCCAAAACACAGAACATCACTCCAGAACACAGAACATCACTCCAGAACACAGAACATCACTCCAAAACACAGAACATCACTCCAGAACACAGAACATCACTCCAGAACACAGAACATCACTCCAGAACCACAAATGTTTATTGATTGTGTGTGTGAGATACACTCACGGTAGCACTGTTTGCCATCAACACCCAGCTCATAGGCAGCAGGACACACACACGTGAATGATCCCTTGGTGTTATGGCAACCGTGAGCACAGTCCGCCTGGCCCATCTGACACTCATCAATGTCTGATGAAAAACACACACACAGTTAATACACACACACACAGTATATGCACAGTTTTCCTAGTGATCACAAGTGAACTTCTCATTCTATGACGTTCATCACAATCTCCACCAGCACCATCTGATACGTGTTACCTTCACAAGTCTTGCCATCCTGCATCAGCTGATAACCTGCACGACACCCACAGCGGGCCAGATCTCCCTCCCGCTGACACTTCTGAGAACACCCGCCGTTCTGCAGCACACACGGGTTCTCCACTGATGAGAGAGGAACATACATCACACAGAACCAGCACCAAAGAACATTCTGAGATGGTTCTACTCGAGAGCAACTGAGAGACTCATCATTGCTTTCTGTAAAAAGCAGAAATCTGCGTGACCTCAAGCATTATATCAATGCCATCACATAAACAACAGAAACTGCACGCGGCTCAATCAAACACTAGACATATGGATGTCATAGAGTGTAGTTCCATCATCCTCTGCTGTAAATAACTAGTTTAACTAGAGTCTGTTCTTCCAACAGCTGAAACAATTATGAGCCTTCATCAGAATGAGACAGGTGTGTGTTCAACTCTACATGACCTCAGAGAGTGAAACAGAACATGAGAGAGAGACTGTCTGTAACGTTACATCATCGTGTAAATCATATTTTTGCTCAATTTAAATCTCATCTTCTTTAAAAGACGACAGCTGCTGGACTGAAATACCGTCAGAGACACTGAAAAGATTTAAATGACTTGTTCAATTATAGTTCCGTCTTTTTCTCTGTCATTAGGCGACTCATTACTCGTGTGAGGTCATGTATGTACAGTAGCTCCCTTGAGTCTCTTCAGACACTGCTGTCACACTCACGTGTGTGTGGAGATCAGGACAGAAAGATCTGGTTTGTGCTGTGGATGTTCAGTGAGACTCACATTTACAGTGTTTTCCATCCGCGGCGAGTTTGTAATGGGATGGACAGCGACACTGAACATGACCTGCAGTCAGCTGAACACACAGATGCTCACAGCCACCATTCCCCACACTGCAGGAGTGCACCGCTGAACACACACACACACACGTCAAAAACATGACATCACTGTGTTCCTAGTTGTTGTGTGTTTCATCAACGCTGTTTGTTAGGTAACCCTAAAACCTATTTCATGTGCTAACATAATAACTAACTGGTTTCATGCAGGTAAATGCTGTTTTGGGTTAGTTCATCCAGATTGTAAATTGTGTCATAATTTTCTCATGATGTTCCAAACCTGAATGATGTTCTTTCTTCCATGAAACACAACAGAAGATATTATATCCACACTGCGTCAGGTTTGAGCCTTTTGGAGCCACATGATTAACTCAAGCCCAAATCTATATTTAATTATTCTTTAGTTTACTCTTAATTAAATAAAATGAAGTAATAATTTTTAATTAAGTACATGTAATTTTATACATAAGAGCGTATAATTTAATGTGGTTTAGAAACCAATCAATCAAAGGGAAAAACTCAGCTTTCATACCTTCAAAACACTGATCATAATACAGTATATACAGTATCACTACAGACACCCATTAACAGACATCAGAGCCTCATCTCTTGCTCACACTGTTGACAGGTGGAGGTGTGTGATGTCAGTGTCTGTCTGATGGACACGTACAGTTTAAACACACTGCTGGAAAGGTTAGAGATTATGTGTATGTGTGAGGGTAAGAGGTGAGGGCGAGGGCAACTGTTCTGAATCATTGATCTGAATCAAGCCAAACTTCTGTGTATATACTGTAATTTACTGTAATTAGTTGGGCATGACTGCAGGATTCTGTTCCGCACAGCTTATTTATTATTCCCTAAAATCCACTTATAATATTAGTCAAGGTTTCTTGCTCCAAAACAGTTTTGTAAGACCATTTTCCACCAATTTAATATGTCAGTTTTGCTACTGTACCTTTAAGACATCTGGACCAATAGAAGATGGAGAGATTCTTTTAAATTGTCCTAATTTTTTTTCTAATTGGTTTTGTGACATCACACAATCATATATATAAATCACACAATTCACCTTAAAGAAAACCGTATGTTACATGATATATTTCTGCTTGTTTGAGGGTCAGTTGCTGTTTGTGTTGTGTTATTGTGAGTTTGTACTGACTGATGCAGGTGCGTCCGTCCACATGCAGTCGAGATCCAGCGTCACACACACAGTGAAATGATCCTCTGGTGTTCACACACGTGTGCTGACAGCCTCCGTTATGCACCTGACATTCATCAATATCTGCAGAAACACACACACAATAGAATCTCACTGTCTGTGGTCTTCAGTTCTCTGCTCGTTTCAGCCACACAGAAAAGTTTCAGACAGAATTTACTGGCCTGGGAAAAAAACTCCTTTCATTTAAACTCTGCCAACCAAACCACTGAGATTCTAAACAAAAGAAGAAAAATGGCCATTTGTTTCACACGATTGCCACAAAGATTAAGAACAAATCACAACATAAGAAAATGCAGGAAAACAAGACAAACACGCACACACACATGCGGCTCACGCTTCATTAAAATGTTTAAGGTTCAAACGGTTTTGTGACTTTTAAAGTCTCACTGCCCATTAAGATTAAAGCTGAAACAGAGTTACTGTTCTGAGATCAGCAGACAAAGACAGTTTCACTAAAATAAAACCCAGTGTGCTCATTTTCCCATGTCTGCTCAAACGCCTGTAAAATTCACAGGAAATTGACATAAATGAGTGTGAAATAAACTCTTGAGGGAAAATCATTTATATCAGGAAAATATTTAATTGTTTGCATTGAAAACAAAAGTACTTTTATTGTGGATAACAGTTAAAACTATAAATAAGAAAAATCAAATGTCAACACAGTAATATTTAGACGGATATAGTGAGATTTTCAGAAAGCAGATTGAAATAAACAGCAGAAGTTTAAAATGGCATTTGAGCATCATAAGAGATTGTTTGATTGAAGACTGTTTAACTTTAACAAAATGTAACTGCATTTAAAAAAAACAACAATAAATTTCACGTCATGTTATGAGGGTTTGAGATCTGTGTTAGAATGACCTTTGACCCTTAATTTACTAATAAGCAGCTTTGTGTTGCTGTGACCCTATGACATTGCAGCAGGGATATTGTTGCCATTGGCTGGTTTTCCAGCAATAATATAATTCTGCAATAGGTGCTAAATGAAATAAATAATTTTGTTGGTACAACTTTGATTGACAAATGTACTGTTCTTTTGTTTAAATCTGGCATCAATTGTTTTAGATCATTTACAGGCTGAACTCAACTTTGATATAATTTACCGTGTGAGTATTTGTGCAGTGATAAGACAGCTGGTGTTGAACAGAACACAGATCTGTGGTAATGTTTGGACTGTTTACCTGTGTGGAATCTAAATGAGTGAGAAGCCAGAGGTAATGACATCACTTCCTGTGAGGCCTGTCTCTCTACACAAGAGAAAATGTGCATGTCTGATGCCATACATAAAAAAATGCTAAATAACAGATTCTCTGTGAATTTACTGAACTAAAAAAACAAATCCAAGAAGCTGGAAAATAAATCTCCGTCTGCTCTTTAATGAATCTCAGTGCGGTCAAAGAGAAAGAAAAGAGATGTGTTTATTTCCTGTAAAGAATAAACCTGCATAGCTCTAAAACACTGTGTTTCATACTGATGAGGGTCACCTCCACCCAAACACACAGCATCACCCACCAGAACATCAGAGCAGCTTTATTCTGCATCAGCACGTCCAACACCGCTTGTCTTATATTCACATTCCTCATCAGAAAACACGTCTGAGAAAATCTCTTAATCAATGACTTCACATGGACCAATGAAAGCTCTCACCTGCTGTCAGGTATCCCATGTTGAATCTGTGGTATCCATGGAAACAATATGGCCTACAATGTTGCCAATATCCAGAGTAATAAGCTGCATTCATTGGACAAGCAGCAATACAAACAAGGCAAATGATAAAATCCGCTCTCATTGTTCAGATATTAATTAATATTAACAGTAACTATATGACTGAAACGTCTCATGAAAGACGAGCTCTACAGAGTCTGAAAGAGAAGCATTCAAACACTGGTTCTTATTTCCTCCCTCTAAAATACCTCTCTCTCCCTCTCTCTCTCTCTCTGTCTCTCTCTCTGTCTCTCTCTCTCTCTCTCTGTCTCTCTCTCTGTCTCTCTCTCTGTCTCTCTCTCTGTCTCTCTCTCTGTCTCTCTCTCTCTCCTCCTCCTTCAACATGTCTGTGTCTCTGTTATGTTTTTCACATTTCTAAAGGACAAAGTTTACATTTTTGGGGGGATTTAATTTAGGATTAGAAGCAACATTTAAAGGAAAAACATTCTTCAGTTTTGTTGAATTTCCGGTGCTGTTAGGTTAAAACACAATGAAACTGAATCAATTTCTATTCAATGTCTGATTTCTGTTACACTTAATTCAGACTGATCACAGGATTGTCAAATCCTGACAAATTGACAAATGTATTTGTATAATTACAAAAATTATTAATATTAAAATATTAATTTCAGTTGTCAAAAAAGAATCTCTTCATACTGTTTATTTTTGCAGTATTCATTAACTGTACTGCTCTATTACATGAATAACATGTATATTTTACTGTTACTCTTGTACCTGCACTGGTCACCAGCAGGACGACAACAGACTCAAAACTCTGCAGCTTGTAATACTTGACATTCAAATGTATAAAATATGTGAAGCAGGTTTTCTGTAAAGAGTTACAAGATCTAAACCATCTGTAAGCTGAACACAAGCATCTGTAACATCAACAAGATGAATAAATCTCACAATCTCAGATAAATGTGAATATTCAGTGAATACACAGCTGCAGTCAAACACATTATACACTGAAAGTTACTCTGTGTACAACTGAGCTCAAGTCTGACCAAATTCCAACATTCTTCAGTGTGTTTGAGGATTTTCTGCATCACATGATTTATCTGATGATTAGACTGACATACATTTGTAAAAAAAACACTTTTATTTTATTTAAAAAATGATTTTTCTTTTCATCCACATTATTTTCTGCATGAAACTAAATAACTCTATAAATAAAGGGTGACTAACTGGGCACAGAAAAAAGCAGAGGAAATATTTCTGAAGACTCACGCTTCAGTGAGGAAGCACAAACCTCAAAACAACAAGACATTCTTTTTATAAAACATCTGTAAACTCAAGACTTGTTTATCATTGTTAAACAATCATGATCCCACAGCAGATCCACAGCATGTGTCTCTGCTCAGTGCTGAGATGATTATATTCATGGATCCAGATATAAATGTGGCTTTGCATTATGGGGGATTATGGGGGCTGGATCACAACGAAGGTCAAATATATCAATGGTAAGACTTGTGTTTTATATATGCAGTGTTAATGAATTACTCACTACACAACAGCCTCTTTGGCCCAGGTGGACAGTGTGGAAGTTTAAAATGAAATTAAGTTTAACTCTGCTCTCAATGCAAACAGTTAGAAACATCCCAGCTAACAGGGAACTTTGAACAGCTAACCTCAGAACATTGGCTAATGTTTTCTAAAAGTTCTCTCGACATTATCAAAAACATTGTTGCAGTAATCTTAGTAAAACATTTTGAACATTATATATCATATCCAAAATGTTATTCTAAAGTTTAAAAATGTTACAGAATTAAAAAGTTTCAATAACATTCTTATAACCAATAGTAACATTAATACAACGTCTAAAAAATTGACTTTTGGAAACATTACGAGAACTTTTAAAGTGAAGTTTTTAACATTTTTATGACTTAATGGAAACTTTAGGTAAATGTTCCTACAACCTATTATTGTTCGCTGGAATCGCTCTGGTAAATAAATATGTCAGAGTCTCTGTGGAATATGAGACATTCTCCAGTGACTGCATGTAACACTGAACAATGAAGTTTAAACAAAAACACAGTCCTCAGTCACACGCACAGACCTCTCGAGAACCCGCTTAGATTTCATCTGTAGATCTTTAGGGCAACATGAAAAACAACATTTATTGATTATAAGGTAAATAAAAACTTCAGCATTTCAGAAAATCAGGTAAAAGAAAGATCCAGACATTTCTGTGCATCTGTTCAATGGAACTTGAATAGTTACTGTCTGTTACATTTGCAATTGTAAACAGTTAAACAACTGCAATGTACCTCATACCTCGTACCTCATACCTCGTACCTCATTGTACACTGCAGGTACTGTGAGTCTGAACACAGAATGTTTAGATGGGGAATGACAGGAATATCTCTTTTTGTGGAGAGAGAGAGAGAGAGAGAGAGAGAGAGAGAGTGACCAGATGACCACAGTCAGTGAATGAGACTCACCCTGACAGGTCTTGCCGTCCTCTTTGAGCTCTTGTCCTGCAGGACACTTACAGTAGAAACTGCCGATGGTGTTACAGCACTGAGCTTCACAGCCGCCGTTTGTCTCTTCACACTCGTTCACATCTAACAGTGAGACAAATCAGACAAAGAGAAAGACATCAGACAGACATCAGACACAGAGAGAGATCAGACACACAGAGAGAGATCAGACACACAGAGAGAGATCAGACACACAGAGAGATCAGACACACAGAGAGAGATCAGACACACAGAGAGAGATCAGACACAGAGAGAGAGATCAGACACACAGAGAGAGATCAGACACACAGAGAGAGATCAGACACACAGAGAGAGATCAGACACAGAGAGAGATCAGACACACAGACAGAGATCAGACACACAGAGAGAGCTCAGGCACACAGAGACAGACTGTGTGAGGAAATAGTGAGAAAGAACTTTAAACAACAAACTTTAAACAACATCAGAACTTTAAACAATTTCTAACAATTGTCTCCATGTGAGGGAAACTTTAGACCTTAAATGTATGACCCAATAAACTGCTAAGACATGCCAGCCAAATCCAACTTTATTCAAATATCACACACACATGGGAATGAACACCATTGAAATGGCTACCAAACTGCACCAAAACTCTTTAAGAAGCAGAACAGAAATGGCTTGCAGGCACCCGCAGCAGCCCAGAGTCAGCGTGACGTTTACATGTAAACGCACCGATCACAATTTGATGATAAAAATCAAGTATTATTAATGCTGATCATGTCTCACGAGCAGCTTTTGTGTGGAGACACAGTCTGCATGGTAAGAGTCATGTGAGGCCAGTCTCATGTCAAATCAGGAGCTTATTGGTGGAAACTCGTGGCCACACTGAAACCATAATATCCTGTTTCCATGCCGACTCTTTCCATCTAAAACGACTCCACAAACTCAGGATAAAACAGAATTCCTGCCCATGACATTCTGCTGGTAATCAGTAAATTATGTGTGTAATTAAAAACACATTTAACTGTTTTTCACTTTAACTGCATTTTCATTACAATGTTTTTCTGAGTATTTTGTTAAAGCTACTGAAATCTGGGCTGCTGGTTGAGCTTTAAAGAAAAGCTGAGAAAGCAACTACATGAATGTTAGTATCAGAGCCTTATAATGTCAGCTGGTGCATTCTGGGTAAAGTAGAAGGTTTATGTTCAGAATACGTTTGTTGCTGCACACTCAGAAATGATGAACAGTAATATTGCAGAAATGTGACGCTACTAGGAATCTCTCATCTCAAATGTTTGCAAGAGAACGTCTCACAGAACGGATAAAGCAATACTGAGCTGTCTCGTGCAATAAAAGCTTTTCATTTTTCCAGCGGTTTATACGAGTCACAGCGATGAAGCGATGAGGGATATTTTGACATTTGATTGGCACATTCAGCAACCTCAAACCTCACTGAGTTCATCAAAAGAGGAAAAAAAGAAGAGCTGGAAAAGTATGTACAGTAGTTCAACCGGCAGAAATCATCCAGCCTCACGCCAGAGCTTTAATCATTCATTAATCATTTAATCATTTATTAACCATTCACACACACACACCAGTGAAATGACAGCACACACATCCAGCTCTCACACTTATCAGAAAACAGAGAGGAAAGTGAGTGAAGCTCCAGCCTGAGGCATCACACCATTAACTCTTAACACATCTGCTTCACAGCAGCACCAAACTTCATCTGCAAACACTATTATAGCTGAAGAATGACACACAAGACATCAAACACCTGAAGCTATTTTATCAATTAAATGACAGATTCTGCTGCTGTAAGATGCTCATTTCATATGAGAACATCAGTTATTTTATGTTGGTAACTTTTTATAATAAGAATGTACAGCACATGTTAACATTGGCTGATACATTAGGAGTTTATGAACTAACAATAGACAAAATAAATAACATGCAAGAAATAGGTTTATGATGATCAAATTTTTAACTTGAGTTATTTCTGTGTTCGTGATTTTAGACGTGAATATATATTTCTGGTTGTTTTCTATGTTTAAAGGGAAGATAAATTAATTCTGCACACAAACGTCAGAGAGGAAATGATGAGGAACCGCATTCCTCCACTGAGAGGTCATGACCCCTGTCCTGAGCCAGATCAACCTGCTCCTGGAGGACCGGCGGTCCGGCTGCAGACCACACACCTGCACACAGTCTGAGCTGCATGCAGAGAAGAATCTGCAGTGAGTACAGACAGCACGCAGGGTCAGAGGTCACACATAATGAACTCTGGAAAAAAATGTGTATTTTACCACTAGTACAACCTACACCAGAAGATAAAATGATTTAAAACAGAAGTGAGGACAGAGAACAGAAAATACTGAATTGAACAGGTTTACATTCACATGAGGACTGACCAGAAGAACTGACAGAAACATGCAGGTACTCAGACACTCACACAAAATCACACAAACATTCTGTCCTTTTCAAGTTTTAAATCAGAAACACAGACTGAAATTAAATTCCTGTATTTTGTTCTTGTGGTGACGCCTAAATTTTGTTTTGATTTTTGCACAATGTGCTTTGCTTGAGGATCATGACAGAGCAGGAGACCGGCCAGAATAGTGCAGAAGAAGGTAATGATGTTGGCAGGTTCAGATTCAGTTCCTCTGTATTAAAACAGACGTGTTTCATCAACACAGACATTCTCTCAGAAGAACAACAGATCATTAGAGCTTTAACATCAAAACACCATCAGTGGAACCAGAAGATCTTTAAACACATCTTCTTCTGTTCAGACTCTGAGGAATGTATCAACTTTCAGAAAGTTTAAATTATGTTTCACTTTATTGCAGGCAAATTACTCCAGATTACAATTTTCTTACAGCATTTAAAAGTCACTCATCATTAGACACCATTGGGTCCAATCTGCAGATATTCATTCTTAAAACAACACAGACAAAAACCTGAAGAGTCACAACACCACATAAACACACACACACACACACACACACACTTTATGTGATTTATGTTTTACAGTCCATAACAGGCACTGCTGGAGAAAATCTGTGTCTTCTGCTGCTGTTCTCATATGTTCTCACATCTGAAGACTTTACATGAGCTACGAAAAAATGCATCATCAGTCACAACTGCAGCACTAACACAAGACGCTCTGAATTACAAATTCAAAACTTCTAATCCAGCCATAAACAGACTTTATTTTCAGACTTTATTGCAGTTAAACTCACTGGAGTAGCTGCAGCTGGAATCTCTACATGCAGAAACCATCAATCAGACCTCCAGCGTTCAGAGCAGAAACATTCAGCAGAGAGTGAACAGCAAAAAGCATCTCAAAGCCTCTCAAAGAAATATTTAGCATCTCATCTGTGTAGACAGTCTTCCATTGTTGATACTCCATTTTTGCAACATTTAACATTCTTGATTTAATCATGAGGTTTATTGTGTCTTTCTAAAGTCTTTCAGTCCAGCGCTTCTTTGTTGCTTCTGAGCCAGACTGCTGTCTAAATATTGACTGAGAGATCATGTCTGACAAACAGTCTGACAGAGACTCACACAGACCCCCAGTCTTCTGTTGCCGTGGATACCACAGCCCTGGGCAGGAGAAGCTGAAGAGTCAAAAGTTTTAAGCATTTCCTGATTCAGCAATAAATGGACTGTAATTCTGAATCATTTTTTCCTGTAGAAACTGATGAATAAACGGAAAGTGAGAAGAAAATCTGCCCATTTCTTCAGCTACAGTGCAGTGAGAGAAAACACTGCCCCCCACTGTCCACACCCTGAACATCAGCCCTGAACACAGTGAGGGTCACAAACTACTGACCGACACTTCTGAAATACTGCAGCAGCACATCCATTTCATGCTCTAAACAAAACAGTCCAGCACATCTGATCACTCCCACAACATCTGTTTCTCACAAAACCAGCTTGTGACGCCGCTTATCTGATCTTGAATCTTAAAACGTATTTCTTTAAACAAAGAGAGCTGGGATCATATCAACTCACACTATCCATTCATGCAGTCCTGCACGTTTTAAAAGCATGCACAAAACGTCTTTGAGTTAAAACCATGAGTTATGAGGTGGTGTGCAGCTCAACACCTGTACAGCAGACTGCATAGCGGATTCTATAAACAGAATAAACAACAGCACCTGTGGCCTTCAGCACATAAACTGTGAATCTATATCCAGAAACTTCTACTGATAATTATTTGGGTTTATACTCAAACATCTGTGCCTGGAAGTTTAAAAATATCTGTATGTTTTAGTGCCCTGTTGTTGAGTCATTTAAATGCAGTACGTGTGAGCGGTCTGATTACCATGGTGACCACATCAGACCAAGACTGACATCAGACAAGCGGTTGTTTATTTAGAACCAACAATCATCTAGTTTATGGTGGTTTATAGCAGTTTTTTTAGCAGTTAAGAAATTCTTTTGCGTTGGGCTGATGGGTAAAATAAAACATTTCCATGGGAAGGAAAACACATAAAATTTCTTCAATACGTTTTTCCTGCTTCTCATGTTGCTCTCCTAAAGAAAAGTTTGTCTCCACTACAGCTCCAGCGCAGCTCATGAGTCACAAATATACAGATCAGCTTGTGATCAGCAGAGACATAAAAGCAAACACACAGCTAATGCTAATCATCCAAGGAAAATTAACCAAATAATTGTGCATCATTTAGACAGCAAAATAAATGTTTATCAACTTTTAAAAGGGCAGAAAAATCCCTAATGAATCATGAATCCATTCATCTTGAAATTCTTCCCATTTAAATGAACTGTGTTTCCATGTTGATTTACAGCTCTAAACTCTTACTGTCAACATGCCTCTCATTTGTGTCTACTTGTATTTTCCCAGAGGAATCTTAGGAGAAACATCTAAAGGTAACATATCTGAGAACTCCATGAGCTATAAAAGAGAAACCACTGAGCAATCAGAACCTCTGATGATGCTACTGTCATATACAATAATGTACATCATTCTAATATTAGATATTTATCCTCAATTCGCCTGAGGAAAAAGACGAGTGAGTTTTTCTAATTATGCTAGTGGAGTACTTCTAAAAAAATCTAAATCAAATCAAACCCTTCTCACAAAAACATCCCGATTCCTCACATAACTCTCTTTCAGAACAGATGTGTTTTGTTTGTGTACAACTCTTCCTCTGAAGGCAAGTGTTGACACGACTGAAGTCACCAGGGCTGAGAGTGTGTCTGTGTTTCCTGAAACGACACGCTGATTCAGACTCTTTCTAACATCAATTATTTGTTGCTTAAAATGTAAAATTGATTCATTTATTCATCTAAAATGTTATAAACTGTGCAAAACACACCATACAGTGCCAGAGTAATGTGGCAGTTGCCGGGGTGTTGCTATGTGGTTATGATATTCAGAGATGTTTGTGAGGCGTTGCTACTGTATGTGGTTGCTTTGTAGATTCTTATTAACCCTTCAATCAGGTCAAAGAGATTTCAAATAAACATCATAAATATCTAAAACATGTTAAGCACTTTCATTGTATAGCTTGTATATTTTGTCAATATATAAACTCAGGATGTTTAGGAAGTCCAGAAATCCTGTCTTTCAGCTAAGAAATACATTGACAGACAGAAGACAGTTTTCATTTGCTCTCAGTCTGGTTTACAAAGCTTGTGGTGTTCACGACAGACTATGTGTTTTTCAAACCCTCAGACACTGAACTTTAACCTGAGCTGTGGGTCTGCATGCTGTGGCCGGTCCGACCTGAGACATGGGAATGTTGTGTTGGAGCCTGCAGGGAAGTGAGGGCTCAGAACGGAATGCCCAAATTACTGCCGGAATTTAACTTGATTGTGTAGGGAATGGGTTGGCTTGGGTTGGATT
>JAZGTK010012824.1:0-14689 GCA_036877625.1 Ambastaia sidthimunki | reverse complement strand
GCTAAAAACAGAAACCACACGTTTTAATTAATCGTCAACTAAACGAGACAGCAATAAAACAGGGCTCATGGTGGAGGTGATCTGCTAGGTGCAGGAGGTGAGGAGATGGGGTAGATGTGGAGGAGGAGAGTGGCGGCGCTTAATTACTACACGAGCAGAGTTGGGAGCGGTTTGTTTCGTGTTTGAACGACAAAGGGGATGACAGAGCCGGGTGCAGGAAAGGAAGCAATCTTATTGGCTGCCTAATAATTGATCTGTGAAAGCAGGAGCTTGTTTTTTGAAGATGAAAGCGCCTCGCTTCATCTGATCCTGGAGCCGGTGGAGTCAAAGGCATTGTTTTTGTAATACGCCACCAAATAAGCGAATCAATGATTTTTTTACCAAGCACAAACATTTCACAGGCCTCAGCGTGGTAAATTAAAAGCGTCGCATCTATGCACACAACTAGGGTTGCCATCTTTAGCAGAAAGAAATAAATCAAAGCTCTTTATGGCACATAGGGTTGTGTTTACAAGGCACTGATGTGATACACCGATACAGTGTGAGACCTTGAGGAATAACCAATCAATGGATTTGACAAAGTTTTCCAGATTAGTGCTAAATCATTCAAATATTTGTTGTGCTGGAGGTTGTGTTGTAGGTACCTCATAACAGGAAAAAAAAAAACTTCAGAACTGAGTCTACACACATTTTTCTACATTTTTCCAGTGCTGGTTCATTATTGTGGTATTGTGAGAAGATCTGTGTTTATGCTGGTAGGATCTGTTACATATAGAACTTTAACTGCGCCTCTAAATGTCTTGTAAATGGCTTTACCTGATGCATTTGATGCTTAAATGCATTTGTAACGCAATTCCATTGATTCTGGCTCAGTGACGCATGACTTTGTTGCATCTGTTGTTAAAAATAAATGAATTTAATGGCACACTAAAGCGTCACACACCATTACACACATTTCATCAAATTAGCTTTCACCTATAGCAATAATTATAATGCTAGATGAGTGACTATATTAATTTCAGGCCGAACAGACTCACAGTTTAACATTTCACTAAAAGACAGAAAACTGTCTTAAAGGGACAGTACACCCAAAAATGGAACGCAATGCTACATAGACGGATAACTTTCATTGTACGGTATAAAAAAGTGCAAAAAAAACAACAACTGGAAAAAGTGTGAAAAAGAGGCTAAGAAAACAAATTGCACTTTTCCTCTCTTTCGAGTACAATGATTTTGCATTATGTAGAACAGATCGCTACGCTACACACAACTGCTTGCATTTCCTTTGCTAAATCAGCTGTAAAGAAATTTACATTTTGTGCTACGTCTGTGTTTCTCACATTCTAATCTATAATATTTGACACCGACACTTGCATGTGAAATTGTTTCAATAACTACAGTCACTGAAAAACTTTGTCTATGTGCAAAACGTCAAAATACACAACAAATGGCATCCCATATGGATTTAATACAGAGAGCTTCTGTTCCTTTAAATACGTCACGATTCAGCATTATGCGAAACGGATTGCAAACCTACACTAAACGCATGCAAAACCACACACATTTCCATTGCTAAATCAGCTGAAACTAAATTTACATTTGCACTGCTCAATGTAGTGCCAGATAGATTGGACAGAATTCACATCACTGTTGAAAGCACATGCATATATTAAATGGGCCCTCTCTCACTCTATCTTTCACTCTGTCTCTCTCTCTTCCCTCTCAGTTTGCTGTTCCAGACCCTAATGAAGTCAGTTTAAACAGCTATATTCATTGCCTTAATGAGGGGAAGGTCCTTTAACACTCGTCTCCGGCGAGACAGAGGCTGTGTGGGCGCTAATAAACACGGCTCACAAAAACAACATCTCTTCACAAATTTTTGGTTAGCATTTAATTATACTTCAGCATTATGACTGACATTAGCCGTGCTCTCCTGGGTAGAATGTAATCGACAGTAATTTCATATTAATGGTAATTCTGAAGGGCTCTTGTGAATAAAACAAAAACACGCAGTGTTTTGCATGTTGATGTACAACATGGGTTGCTGTTTTTTACACTCTTGGGAACTACAGCTTGAAATGGAGTTAAATACGACTCAAAAATTCATTTAAAATGTATCACTACATTTGGTCCCAGACAATGTTGAATATGTGATTGCATATTTTGGACAAAAAATTACCTCCAGTGGGGTCCAAATGTCGGAGACCAAATGTAAAAATGCTTGCACTGTATGTTGTATTAGAATATGGTCTCTCTAGAATATGGACTTTCTAGAGTCCTCACTGTATAAACTAAGCCAGTCACAGGCTGATTGTTTGAACAGCCAATGACATGAATCTTTGCACTTTCCATCGTTTTCTTTAAATGTTTTTCTAATGGCAGGGCTTGAGCATGGAGCTACACTCAAGCTGTAATTATAGAGTTGAAGATTAATCTGTGGTGGAGGAAGACGCTGAAACAGTTGTCAAAGCTGTCAGATAAAAGATTGCTTAAGTTTCTTTGTGTTGTGACTGACGAGACCAAATGAACTTTTTCTTTAATGTTCATTTGGAGCTCCATGTACTAATCTGAGTTAAGCTGCTACAGTGTTGCAACACTTCAAACGCTAATGTTTTCTTTTACTAGCCTTTGTTAACGACAACAACAAAAAACAAGCACAGTTCACATTCTCATTTCCATTTTCCAGTGTGTTAATTCTCTGCAGATTTGGTGTGAAGCCACATCACTTTAATTCACAGCAATTACAAATGACACCCTTCAATGTGAGGCCTCACGAGAGACAGAGGCCATACATACTGATGCGTTCACTGCTAATGAGTGAGAGACATTACTCACCTATTCTGAAAGAGAGCGGGCCACTGGTGGCGTTTCTCACCCACATGGCTAAGAGGAGCAGAGGCGCCCAGGCTGTGAGCATCTTTTTTGACTCCTCATGGGTCCAGCCCTGGGGGTCCCCCTTCACACAGCCACCTGCAAAACCAAACAGCAACACTTTCTATATTGATATAGTGACGTGGTACCAAAATGTTACCAAAACTGTATCTTTCAACCAAGTTTAGCTGTTTCAGAAGTGTGACATTGTTGAATGTTTGAAGGATTTGTTGATTCTGACATTATAACCGTCTCAATTCATAATTTATAAATAAATGAAATGTTTAACAAAACGAATAAGTCACCCGTACTCTTTACATAGATGAATTTAGTTATTATCATCTAGCATGAAATATGACATTTTTACAGACATTAATGAGAAAAGCATCAGATGACAACGGCTAAAAAACTTTTTGTTGCATATTTGTTAAACTAATTACGTTCTGCATTTTCCTGTGTATGTTCTGCATAGTGCTGGGAGGTTTTTAGGGAAGATATTTTAACAAGACAAAAATCAATTTCTATAAAATGACTTCAACTCATTCCCTTGCTGCGGTATTATTCATTAACCTCACATCCACTTAATAAGACAACAGAGACAATGTACTGTGACAAGAGTATCTCTGTCTAATTACGATAATGTTTCAAAATCTCAATCAACATATGTTATATATCAGCTGAACTATCCAAATATAATTCAACAGGACAAAAAGACAAGCCACTTAAATGAAACAAGACTGACACTTTCACATTTATAAAAGTGATTCAGTACAGAGTATCTGTGTATCATTTATTTTATAGAGTCAGAACACAAATAACCAATGATCTCAAATTTGTTTTACCTGCTTGGAAGATAAACATAAATCATAAATATTGATATGATGTATTTGGCCACCATCTAATATAAATAAAGTTTTATAAACAGAAATACGAAATCCTTACAAATGTTATCTGTTGCATTTGCTGTGAAGATGAGGAAGTAAAATAAAAAGATAAAGTTTGTCTCAATCCACATTCACAGGCTCTAATTCATTAAATCTTCTTATACAGTGCATAAAAAATGCGTCATGGATCGAGCAGCTGGTCACAGAGTTCACGAGGGGACATGCTTCAAGTAACACACGCCTAATTCATTTATCAAAGCTGGACACAATGACAATTACAAAATGCATGTAAATCCAAATCAATTCGCTGTGAATGCAATTACAGGAAATCAGCTTCAATGACTCAGAATGGTCTGTGCACAGCAGCCGCCACAGCAGAATACAGAACGGGCACAGAAAACTACAAGCCTTGATCAGACGCGTTAGTTTTATTTTACTACAGTACAGTCAATAAATGCCTCTTATCTGGAAACTGTTCTGATTCACTGAACAGCTCTGAATAATTAGCCCCGCCCTCTTCCCAAAAGATCTGCATGAGAATTGTTACGCAGGTCCAGGTCCTCTGGACAGGAAACATAACATCAAAGTCTGACTTGTGTCCTGTATTCCAGGTTTTCATAAGTCATACAATAGGTTAGTTTGAAATGTGTTCCGTGTTCCTGTAGCTCAACTTAATGGCCAACACTGACACTTAGCTTTTTCTAACTTCCTAAAGGTGTTGTTTTAATTGTCTTAATTTAAAGTGAGCTGTAAATCTTAGTGTTTTAAATTCTGTTCAATGACTTTATTAATAATCAATGGAAAACCCATCTTGAGAAAACAAGAAGTTTTTCACATAAACATTCTGAGTCACGTATCAGACTACAGGTTTTGTTTAGGATCTGACAAGCAATTAAAAGTACAGCAGAGAGCCTGCAAACAGCACACAGCGAGTGCAAACAGAGGAAAGAAAATGGGTTGCCTTTCTTTTCGTGTATGAAATTGTCATTGTTCTCAAATAGAAACATTGTGTGTCTTCAATCTGTCTCTGCCCAGACAGGCAACACAGCTTTCTTAAATAAAAACCTGTTAGAGATGGAATGAGATGGAGCTGGGTGACATGGGACACTATTCAGTAAACAAGCAGGAAATCCAATACACAGGCTACATATTTTCATTATTTTCCAAACTGGTGATTTTGCCTCAGATAATGATGATGTGATAGCAGAGCTATGCAAACACTTTCCCTAAATATGATACACTTGTTTTTTTAAAGCATTAAAGTCACAATGTTTTTGTTGTGAGAACTATTTGAAAACCTAGATAAATATATACATATATATTTAAATCTGTGTTTATGTATATATGTATATATTATATATGTGTGATATATGTGTGTATGTGTGTACATATATGGATATATTACATATTATATATATTAAATTGTTACTCTTAACTTGTTAGTGAAACATTTTATAAACATTACAGAATGAACACATGCTTGAATAATGCTCTTATAACCAAGCAATAACGTGAATAAAATGTCTAAAAGAAGTTTAAAATTTGAATGTTGCAAGAACATTAAAAATAAATTTTTTGTAACTTAATAAAACATTAGGGAAATGCTCTTACAACCTCAAAACTGTTAATTGTGTCTACAAAGCTTTTCCCTCTGTGAATTGCTCCATAAGATGTGTGTGTACATGCACAAGTGTGTTTGTTAGTATCGTTGTGCGTCACTTAAATGGAGGGTTGAACCAGTAATGGGACACAACAGAAATAGCATGAGGCTGTCGTAAGACAAGTGTTCACTGTGGGTAGTAAAACAAAGGCAAAATCACTAGTTGCTCAGAACACACTTTGGTTGCTTTAGTGTGCTGAAACACAGCTTTAATTTAATCACTGAGACAAGCTGTTAAAACCAAAGTCCAGTGACTGATTCTGTCTAATACTGAGTAATCCAGTTTAAAGTTTAATTAGTCCTGATTCAGTGCTCAAAACTCAATGCTGTGTAAAGGCATCAAAGTAGATAAAGGCTACCAGGCCACAAACATACAGCAAAACAAACAAGCTAAAACCTGTCAGTCAAAAACATGAATTCATGTCACTTTTTCTTCAAATACCTCTGTGTCCATCAAAGCAAAAAAAAAAAACGATAAAATTGATACCGTATTTATGTGTTGTAATCTCAGCTGACATCAGCTGTCAATCAAAGAGAAGTCTGGGGGAGGATTTCTCTTCTAAATGTCAATGAGACTCAACCTCAGGGCAAATGCTTTGTGAATACATGCAGAATTCATAACCATCTTCAGGTTGAAAAATAAACACATATTTTCCTTAAGGGGTGAGTTTCTGGTTGTTTTACTTGATGTTTACGGATTACAGAAACAATGCAAATGAAATAAGATAAATGAAAAATATATACACTGGGGATTAAATTAATCCCCTGTCAGAAATAAAACAGACATGACATTTCAGCAATAAATCCTATTTATTATTTATTCAGAGCACGGAAATGTAAACAATGTTAGTACTGAATCTTTAACAGGATTGACAACTTTCAAACATTCGCTGTAAGACGAAAGCTTTGGGCCTTTGTTTCCTGGTGTCACATTGATTAACAAATATGCCACATTATGACTAACTGTTTCAAGAATTTTCCCCCTCATTAAAAAGTTTTACACATAAAGAGTAGTACTTTTTAAAGAAGTTTTAAATCACTTTCTCCTATAAGCAAAACAGACAAAAGCTGTGTTTTTTACATGGAGAGGGTCAACTCACGGGGGCGGCCATATTGAGATCACATGACCAGATGACGAATGATTTATCCTGTTAAAGTCCAAAATGATAACTGAGCCCTGTTTGAACCCACATAGTTGCTGGACATCGCCGGAAGATTAAGGAACATATTTCCATAAAACTTCAAAACTTAAGTTTGGCAGATATTCCAGCGTTAGCTTAAGTCTAAATGATTATGAATCTTCACTAATATTGAACATCAAAGAGCAAACAAAGTAGAACGTTGTAAAATACGGTCACCCTGAGGCTGAATATTGCTTTTAAAACAGACTTAAGAGAAGCTGATTTTCCTTGAATTTAAATGGCTAAATAAACAAAGAGAGCCTGTGGAAGAAAGTAATGTAAGAGCAATATCACCCAAGGCATAATCACATTTTATGAAGAAAGGTTAAACCATGTGCAGAAACTGAATGCTTTAGTCAACGAGGGAATCCAACAAAAACAACTAAAACTCTGCAAAGAATAATTAGGGGTTAATTCTCTTCTACTTTTAATGTGGCTTCAGACAAGCATAAACAAGTGCTTGTTAAAGCCAGTGGGTTCACTGCATTCGAAACCAGAGCTATAAAAGAGAGTGACTGGTATTTCACAATGCACACTGAATCACCATGATACTGGAAGGTCACTCGCAGGTTAAGACTTTACTGCCAGGAAATCTGTGATCTCTACGCTGGATAAATCTGGCTGCCGTCAACAGTGTACGCATTGCTGTTAACAACATCCGACATTTCAACTATGAAACACATTTTAGCTCAAATTCAGGACGAGGCTCAACAGCAGAGATAATTTAATTACAAAGCAAAGCATACCAATGTGATATAAAAGAGAAAGTACAGTGTCAGGCCCAAAGTACACTAGGATGCCACACAACGAAGTGTAAGTTCTTTATGCATAAATACTGCAGTTTTGGCCGAGGAGGTCAGACATTTTGGATGAGGAAATTGTTCACAATACAAAAAGCTGAGCATCTTTACTCCAGTGCAAAATACTATGAAATGAAAAAAGTTCTGTTACTTTTTTTTACTTTTATAAAAAAGTAAAAAGGGAATACAAAGGTAACTGTAACTGATTGTTCCCCCTAACCTTGAATCAAATTGTCAATATCTGCATTATCAACCCAACTGTATAAAGCTTAACCATTAGGAATCACAATCAACAGGAAAAATGATGGCTTGATCTGCACTCATTGAAGACATGTATTCAAACTCCACAGCTAACTGAAAACTGAGCGTTGCTTTGACGTTGTAGGAGCTGAGTATACTCCATTTTATAATCTAATCATTTACAGTAGTCTTTGAAAATGAGCCCAGAGAGTTCAGCTCAATTTTAAATGAGTCAAAGAAAACATCTTCAGTCTTGAATAGATCCTTACCAGCACTGTGCAGAGGCTCCTAGCTGGACCGATGGTGCTTAGCTTGTGCTGATACAGCAGAAAACAGCATCCTATTTAAATGACCTGGGAGAAATCGACAGCTGCATTAACAGCACAGTGACAAAAGGCAGAGCCCTGAGAACATAATAAAAGTTTATACCTCAAAGATCAAAGAAGAGGGAGAGACGAGTGCTACGGTAACAGAAGATTGCTAATGCTGCTCTGCTATGAGGCCACTGACAGCATCCTTTTTTTTCTGCTCAATGAGGACATGTAATAATGTTCCTCTAAACCTCAGTCTTATCCTCAAGTATCTCAGATTGCTTTAAAAAGTCACACAGCTAACTGAGGTATTATATAAAGGCCAAGACTGTCTTTACAGGTATCCAGATTTAATAACTGTTTAAATATGAAAGAGGTATACTGCTGAACAGCAGAATGGTTGTGGCTCTGAGACAGTGTGCAAAACTCAATATTGTAACTCATTTAAAACAAAGCACACTATAAAACTCCTGCTACATAATATGCATGAAAATATGTAAAGGTCATGATTTCTGTTTTTTAATATGCTGTACATTGTATATACGATATACACAATCCTGTTTTCATTGCCAAAATGGAATACAATGTCTATTGACTTAAGTAAGCTACTGTATATCTCAGCAATGCCTGTAGGCATGAGTAGCCTCTAAACCAGCTTATCTAACCACACACTGATTAGTTTATTTTGAAAATGTGTGGTTTTGATAATAAAAATCTTTCTCTAAATGGTATATACCTCTGATTTTCACTCACCCATGAGAGAGTTTCCAGATCAACCAGCTAGAGGTCGGGCTGGTCAACCAGCCTCACTAGCGAGTGAATGAGTACAGTGAGTACATGAGTGAGCTCTTCAGTGAAAGTAGGAGACAACTGGCAGACTGATACAGTACTGAAGGAAGCAGTATTGGTTCTAACTCTCCATTGCTTTACCATTACATGCCTATCTGAGAGTAACCACAAGTGACACAGTGACCGCTGGGGAAAAATGCCAAATCGATAACTGTCTCCCCAAGGACAGATGTGGGGGTTCAGTGGTCTTACCCTGACATCCATCCATCTCTCTTTCTTTATTTCTCTCTCTCTCTCTATAGGGCTCATCACAGCCTCTGATCACAGGGTAGCACATGATTTAAGTTTAACAGCTCTCTGAAACAAGACCTGCAATAATAGGGTTTTTAGCTGCATTTAAGTGTAGCTCTCCATCTTGTAGTTTTTAAAGTCCCCTGACATTCTCAAACTTAACAATCAGTTCTATGGTAAAAGGCTCTTTATTTGGTGGAGGTTTTATTACACGCTTTAATCTCGCACACTTTCAGAAATTGCAATGTGTGAACAGTACAAAGGTGATTTTTTCCAAATTACGTTTTCAATTCCTTCCCCGTAGGTCTTGTCTCAACAATCATGTATTGAGTCACAAGCGCTAGTGGTATGTGTTTAGCATTTTACCCTTGTAGCTAGGCAACAACCCGGAAAAAGAAGTTACACTGTATTGAAGTACCTCGTCCTTTGGGTTTCCCACCCAAACTTTACACTCCAGAACAGCACTGAATTTGCCTGCTGTGGGAACACGGCAAGAAAAACAAAAAAACACAAGATGCTCTTCGGGGCAAATTATTTGAAGAAGAGCAGCAAGCTGAAATATGAGTTTTGCTGTAAGTGTGAATGCGTGCAAAGGAAAACCGCTTACACGCCAAATGAACTGAACTTAACTTCAAACGAGCATCAAATAAGCGCCAAACCAAAAGCTATAGTGTGAAAGCACCCACACAGTGCAATATGTAAAAACAGAGTGAAACTCTAATTGTTCGTGTCTTTATTTACCACGCAACCTGTATGCAATTTAAACGTTCTATTCTGAGCTTTTCAACAAACCTGTGAGTCTACGGCTGTGAGTCAAAGCCAAAGGTCTGCATGACTTAAAACCTCTACAGATTATAAAAATAAACCCTTTTAATGAGGAAGAAAAAACGTAAACCATTCTAATACATGAACACTTACGACATATGATTCTACAGTAATTAATACAATTACTATTATTGTTATTAAAAAGGAAAAACTACCTGCATAACGGCCTTTAAGTTTCAACTGTTCATTTGAATTTCAGGTTTAAATTGGCCATAATCAAAATGTTCTTTTCTGACATTATAAACAGGATTCCATTGCAGGCTTCAGTGTAATAAGATGTAACATTCACTGGGAACAACAGGTCAATTTTATAATGAGCGAGCAGAACACTTTTAAAATCACTGTAATGAATTCCTGTGTTCACACCTACACCATGATTGGTGTGCTGTTTCGATCTCTGTGTGTGTAGTTTGGACCACAACTGAACAAAATTAAACCAGTGGGCATGAAACCACACAGATGAGACTTAAAGGCTTCAGACTGAGGAAAAAAAACAAAGGTAACCAAAGTGATAATATTGAGTAAATGTTCATCTTATTTGGAAAGTAAGACAGATGCTATCAAAAAATTCATTTAGAACACCTCTAACAGAACTGGGTCAGACAAAACAACAAAACAACAGAGTTTCTACTTTAATCAAACACTCTTGAACTGGTCCATCAAGGTTACAATTGAAATTGACCTCTGCATGACAGTGGATCTTCTGGTGGGGGACTGAATACCGCTGCCCTTCACCAACCTGGATTTAACAGCTAAGTGCACAATCCGGAAAGAGCCACCAGTTTAGAATTCGAACTTGCAACCTTTTATTGATTTTTAGCCCATCTTTAAAGCTAAGGTGTGTAAATTCTGTTCAACTAACGTTACCAAACAAATGATTTATTAACATTAGCTGGGACAGGATTATTTCAGCACTAAAGAAAAATGACACACTTTCACCTTATCCACTATAGCTATACCAGCCACTCTTAATACATCCGTTTTAGTCACTTGAGTGCTCTGAAGTTTCCACTAAATGAAAGCAATATGTTTTAGAAGACATAAACAGCATAAACCCTGAAATATGGCTTTCATTGTATCCCACAATCCTCAAGGCAAATGTTTGTTTTAGTAGCTCTCTTCTTCATGCATATATATATGAGGTCGATCGTTCAGCAAGGTCGCAGTGAGCCGGTGAATGACTCTGAGGTGAGTTAGCATGCCCCTTTTTTTGCTTAGTGGCTAACTAATGAGAAAGTACAGCAATGAACTGCCCACTCCTTCAGTTTACATATACAAATTGAAAGTGCCCTATTGCACCACCCATTTCCACCACCCCAATCCCCTGGCTACCCCAACGGTACACTACGTCCTCATTAATTGTTTGTTCTATGACCTAATGAGCCACCAAACCTTAATGGTGCAATTATATGCAATGCCTAAAAGTCTTGGGCTTGTTTGCTTGTTCTATACATTTGAAATTGCATGCGATAATTTCTGGTTGCAGAGAGATGCTGCCCTAGCTGACCCCCTCGACCCTCTTTAGTGATTATGACACAGATGTATACAATGCATGCAAGGCTAGTTAAGAGTGAGCGAAATTAAATAACTAAGATAATGTGAAGTGTAGGGCAATTAAAGCAATTATGGCATACAGCTCAAAATTAAAGCAATTTATTTTATTAGCAGGATTATTTTAGGACCTCCTTTTGCTGCAGAACTGCAAACCCCAGCTAACAGGAAACATTCTCAGAACTCTGGCTAATGTTTTCTTTATGTTTTCTCAAAGTTCACGCACTAGCAGTAACGTTAATAAAACATTCTTTTATAGTGAAATATCAAACGTTATTTTTGGGTTGTTATTAGAATGTTTAAAAAACATTACAAAGTGGATGTTACAAACTTACAAATGGATTGTTCATGGTGGAGCAGAGCTTAGCAATGCACACTGTGAGTTTAAAGCATTTTAAAGTATGTGTATTTGTATGTTATATGAAACAAAACAAAAATACAGATCGCTCCTGAATAAATTTTAATTGATGTTTACCGTCAAAAGCACCCATGAGGGGCTTATTCGCCTCTTAGCCAAATACACCACAAAATGGCCCCCAATATGTCAATTAAGCATTTCCTAGCAGGCGACTATAGTGTATTGCTATGTTTATGGATTCATTTTCCAGGAAACAGCCTTTATAAGACTCTCAATTTTGTGTGTTTTCCCTGTGGCAACCCTAATTTCTCTAAAGTGCACTAACATACGCTGATTGTGAATTAATGCCCCAAAGCTGATTTATACCAGCAGGGTAAGTGCAGATTTCCCAGCGGCCACTGCACTGTTATAAACAGTGGTTTGAAATGAAGGTGTTTGTGAAGAAAGGAGAAAGAGAATTAAACAAAAGGGAAAGAAAGCATCTACCCAAATGCATCATGGGAAAATGAAAATCTATACAAATGCACACACAAAATAAGGACATTAGAAATTCAGTTTAGGCATCATATTAGGACTATACAACTACCTCTAAGTGTCCAGTTATCCAAACGCTCGCTCTCTAAATCAGTGGTTCTCAATTTTGTGTTTGGAGGGTGAAGACTCACAGCACGGCACATTATAGATGTCACCTTTATTTAACAAACCTGATTTCTCTCTCGATTAGCAGAAAGATCCATAAACTGGGGTCAGACATACAAAATATGTAGTGCTGGGGGTCTGTAGTGCAGAATTATTAACCACTGCTAAGCCAGTTAGCATAAAAAGCCTGGAAATCAAACCACTAGTATAATAACCATAAATATGGGAGCTTGCTTCATAAAATGTGACAGATGTTTTCTTAGCTGATGAAATAACACACATCACTTGCATCAGCAGGGGTCAGACCCTGCCAGTACTGCTTCTCACGTCAAAAAGGCTTTTGATCCATTATGCAGACTGTCAAAAACCTTACTAAATATATGGTACAGCATTTTGCTCAGGGTGCGTTTCATATATTGTGAGACTAGTTGTGATTTAGGACTGTACACACTACAGGAAGCAGTAAACAAACATGTGTTGTCCACCTCCAGGCTGCACAAACCCTAGAAAGCCCAGCCAAACAAAACCAGTCATTCATCAATGAGGAATCCTGGTAGAACGTGAATTCCATGAATGAGGTAGAAAGTGTTGCCTTCCATGAATGAGGTAGAAAGTGTTGCCTTCCATGAATGAGGTAGAAAGTGTTGCCTTCCATGAATGAGGTAGAAAAATAACCTGAATTTAAAAAAAAAAATGATCTTAAACAAACAGGCAGTAAAAGCTTTTAACCCTCAGAAACATCAGAAAGTCAAAGTAAATATTATGAGGTTTCATCATCTATTTTTTCTTTATCAGGTTAGCATTTTTTGAATCCCACCAAAACAAACCGACATTATCATTAATATAAAATTTGAAAATGACTTCTTATGTAAACGTTATTTCTATATTTATGTCATGATGTAAAGAGATGATGTCACAATTTAAATTGTTCTGTTCTTTAAGTAAAATGGAATATACCATGTGAATGTGATTCTTTCTCACTGTGTGTATTCACATCAGACATTCTAGAAACGCCTCAGAAACGCTTCTAGAGTCTCAGAAATGACTCAGCATTGGATTTCTCTCCCCTCTCTCTCGTGCCTCACATCCATTAAAGATTTTCTGGGGAAAATTTGATTCAGCTTCACTTCTCACCCAGAAAGTGAATGAAGAGAGCTGGTTTGGTCTGAAATCAATGAGATTTAGGATTAATGGTCTGAACATCCAAAAGCAGTCACTGTGGAAAAGCAACTCAGACTTTAAAGTTCTTAAATTCTCATCGCATTCAGGAGGTGACACCTGTCAGTAGAAAAGAATGCTGGAGAAAATGTTATTAACTTTAGTATGATTTGGTAATTACAATAAACTCTCTCAACAGAAGAATCAGGTGAAGTCAGCTCTAGCCAGAATGACAGGATGCCAAAATGAGGCAGAGACCCATCTGAGGAAAATTGGATTTCACAGGTATTGTGCTGCAGAATGGTGATCTGGCAACATGGCATACTAATTAAGCAGCAATACTGTACAGTAAATGAGCATGAAAAACATGCTGTGCTTTGTGTTTACTATTGTGCTCCGCTGTTAATCCAAAAAAATGAGCCCTAATCCTCATATACAGCGTCATACAGCTGTTAAAACGCAAAGAAATGCACAGAAAAACGTTTGCTCTGAAGTGTGTCAATCTTTATCCCTGTGGCTTTGGCGTTAAATACATACTGGTAGTGACAGCACAGACGAACGCTGAGGTGCTGTAAGTGATTTTGTTACGGAAAGACACAGAAAATGTTCCTGTTACCTGACAGATATCACTGAAAAAGGTGTCGAGATATTACACCTGTCTTACAGAAACAGACTCTGTCAACAGCAAAATCGGAAACAGAATCTTTGTGTAGCCAATCAGAAAACTTTAAGGTTCTTTTTGTCTGTCTATCATGTTGTTTTCACACTACAGCCCATATATGGTAAGCAGGAAGTCAAATGCACCTGTGTGTCAGTTTTCCTGTGAGAACTTGTTTTGTTGCTGTTGCTTTTGACAACTAACATCATGGCACATATACAAAGGCAAAGTAATGCTGAGCTCACTGTTCATGTTTATTTGATTTTTTTCTACGTGTGGCATTGAGATACTGCTGCTCTCCTGCTCCTTCTCTGATTACAACAGTCACCAAGCTTTCTGTATGCATGTTATTGGAAGGCGGGGCTTAGACAGAGGAGGCGTGTCTATTTCAGTGGCAGAAGTTACAGAGTGGCCAATATTGCTTACATCATATTCAAGACACCACGATCTGTTTAAGATCACAAAATTGCACA
>JAZGTK010012823.1:0-14692 GCA_036877625.1 Ambastaia sidthimunki | reverse complement strand
CATGGAAACGCATTAAAGCCAGGCCCCTGGGGGCCAAAGTACAGCTGGTGATCTCAGCGAGTGGGTCGAAGACTGAAACTTGAGTAAAAAGGACACTGACAATTGCGTAACCCATAAACCAAAGGGTTTAGACGGTCATGCATAAAACATTTAGAGTTTAAAGGATATTTTGTGTACTGTAATGTTAACGTATCGTAATGTAACTGTGGTGCAAAGAAAACAATCACATCCTCTCGTTTTTACTTTCCTCTTTACGGCATGTAGCTGCAGGGCTTGTGCTTTTAAAACACACTTCCTGTCAAAGACTGAACTCAAACCACAGTGTGTATCTGCAAACTTATGCAGTGTCTACACACACTGCTTAGAAGGAGCAAACGTACCATAAACACACGCAGACCAGACCTGGCGAGACTTCTTCCTACTGAACTGTAAAATAAAAAAACAGTAACAGTGGTTTTGCAAAACACTGTAAGAGCAGCTGGAGGCTCATCAGATGTTTGTGTCACATAAGCAGCTTCAGAGCAACACCACACAGCCAGAAGATGAACAGACGTTCACAACATCTGTATGTGTTGCTTGTTGAACATTTAATTGCAAGAACATTGGCTAACATTCTCCTAAAGTTCTCAAATTTATGAACGTCCTTGCAGAAACATTGGTAGAATGTTTTTTTAACAAGCAATAACACAAACGGAACATCTCAGAAACTGTACATTCCTAGAACTTTCAAAATAACATTTTTGTTACCTGTCACTTAAAGACAACGTTAGGAAAACGTTCTTAAAACCTACACTTGTTAGCTAAATGCTTTATTTTATGAACCTGTTAGCAGTGAGTGTGGCTAAAATAACCAAACCTGTTACTTTAGAGAAAGGGGTGTCCACATATTTTTGGCCATGTAGTGTATAGTACATGATTCCCTGCTCTTATCACAGCAAACAACAGGAAACAGAGAAACCTCAGCCCTGATTTAGTCGACCACGCGCACACCAGTTTCTAACATGGTTATTCAATTAACTTATTCACAACACATACACACACAGATCTAGATTTGCCCAATCACAAGACAAGATGTTTTTCACTGGTGTCCTGTTTGCAAGAGCATTCACAGAGCTCTGAGTGTGTGTGTGTGTGTATGATCTACATTCCACTGCCCCTCCCACTGGTTTGTTCCAGATGGTCAGTGGACGCTGGTTTCCACAGCGTTCCATCATTTCTCTGCTGGTATAACAATTCTGCACTAAGCAGGGAGAAAAAAAGTCATCATGTGCTTCGGGGAATGACGGGTCTTCACAGACAACACAACAGTGTGAAGCGACCTTGGTACGGTTAGTGCAGCTCTTTGATGAGTGCCAAGCGCCTAACCGTGTGGAGCGCCAGACTGTTTAGTCTTACTAAGAAGTCATGTGATTATTTAAACCTGCGAAACAGATTTCACATTTTCCAAAAAAAGACAACCTTAAACCCCTCACCAACCAGAAACAGAAAAGTATTTTAAATCATGTGAGCTTCCATGTCTGCATTCTGATTAGGTGAAAATGTCACAGCCATTGGAGACATCCGAGGATAAGACAGGCATTCCTCAAAAAATATCATAAAAAAGATCACAAAGATAATTAGCTGGTTAGTGATTTAGACAAGAATTTGTAGGAATGAACGACGTGAAACTAACAGTTCAGTACACCATCAAACATCTCTCTCATATCAGTTAGTTACATGCTCTACAAACCAGCTACATCAGCAACTGGATTCATAACACGGAACTCTGTGTTTCAGACTGGAATGCATCATTGGTTACGACACGGTTTTGCGAGCTGCCGGCCGTAGATTATCAGGGCACTGAAGCGAGAACGGAGCGAATCTTCCCTCATGCACGCAAACACACCGATAGGTAGAAACAGCGGACGCACTCAAACTCATGTATATAGACACATACACACTCAGCGTGAGCCAGCGATTTTAAAGGAATTAGACAGCCATCTCAAACATCTACAGAAACAAGTGTGTCATGTCAATTTACCCAAAAATAAAAATTCAGTCAGTTTATTCACCCTCCTGTTGTTTCAAACTCGGATGACCTTTTGTCAGAGAACACTTAAGAAGCAAAGGAGTAAAACTTAAATATGTATTTAACAATCTAAAACAAATCTAAAATGGCCAAATAAACACTAACAAAAACTATTTCAGAGAAGCGACCGAACACGGCTCACACCTTTGAAGGTTGTTTATGATTTAAAGATGTATGCATCACTTTTGCCTCTCTACTGCCATCTCTGTTTGAAACATAATACTGCACCATGTACAACACTGCACCATCTACAGTACCTGGACATGCAATATAGATGCCAGATTTTCCTTCTGTATATAGATGGACATTTCCCATAAAAATGGGACCCAACAGCCCACATTTTAAATCTTTATTTGTAAACTTACTGTTGGGAATTGGGGTATGGTAAGGATTGTGTTGAATACTGATCTACTTGCCCAACAATAGCTTTTTGTTCATTTGTTGCCAAAAAAATGTTACGGATGCAGCTTTAATGTAAACTCCTGACTTCCATGTAGGGAAAAGCTGGTTATCTAAACAACGTGATGCTGGAACGAATTCCTCCCAGCTGTGTTGATTTGAATCAGAACAAGCAAGAATAGACTACAGACAGGGGCCTGGCATGAGTCCAGACACGACTGAGATAAACGGATGCCTGTCTATTCTAAATGACATCGCTCGTTTAATCACACAAGAGTTATTGACCAATTATCACATCAGCAAAACAGGAAGTTGGGACACATGGATGACTGAACCGAGCTGCTAAAGAGGAAGCCACGCGTACAAGAACTGACCGGTCCGCTACAGCGCTGACAAATTAATTCATCATCATTCATTATCAGAACCTCCCTGAGGCCGGCGTCTGCTCGGCAGAACTGAGATCGGACTGAGCTCTGACTCAGAGGGATTTACGTGCCATGGGAGAGCAGAGATAAACAGAAAAACCGGATAAGGGTGAGATTTTTTCGGTGGTAGACCTCAGGCAGGAAACACCTGTGAATGGCACCATGTTCTCTCATGACATCCCTTACACTCACACATGAAGCATTTATATCCTAACAGCTACAGTAAGATCCAGCTAACAATTTAGGTTGTATTAACGTTTTCCTAATATTTCCATTAAATAACTAAAAGATTTAAAAAGTTATTCTAGAAACATTTAAAATGTCCAATTGTTTTAGACGTTGTGTTAACGCTTGGTTACAGGAACATATTTTAAACTTAATTTAATTCAACACGTTAAGAATAACATTTTTGATGTAAATAATAAAAAACATTTACTAACGTGACTTACTAATGTGACTGAGTCAAAGATATTAATGTGCAATTCTGTCTAAGTCCGCAAAAAAGTATTTCAATATAAAATCCATTGAAACAAATTCATACAAATATCAGAGCTATTTTATTTGAATAAATGTTACAGCTCTTGTTAAACACTCTTTTATAGCCCCAAACTTGTTTATTCTAAAGAATTCTAGGCTCTAAATCTGAGCTGATATTTAAACACTGTTAAGCAAACTGTGCCATTAAAGAGCAATTCTGAGCAATAAAAATGTTCCTCTAGACACACAAACGGTTATTACCCAGCATTCTCGCTTACCCTCGCACGTTAAAGGTCAAAGAGCCGTTGAACCCTGAACATGGTACATGACTTATGTCGGCATGATCTCAAATACGCAAAAATGTTCCACTCTCATTTGGGGGCTCTGAGACACGTTAAGACGTGTGCGTTTGGAGCTACTCAGGTGGAATAAGACACAACCTTTACTGATACCCCCAACTTTACTGAATCCAAACCCACAAAGAGAAGACAACAAAACAGAACTGGCCCAAACATTTCATTAGCCCAGATAACAGGGAACGTTCTCAGAATATTGGCTAATGTTCTCTAAAAGTTCTCTTAAGGTTCTCTCAAGGTTATATATCGTTATATATCAAATATAGCTAAAACGTTATGTTCTTGTTCTTATAACCAAACAGTAATGAGTAACATGCACCACAAACTGTAGCTGAATATCAATTCTAGGATCGAACTCTGCAAATGGGAATTTCACATTTTAAAAAATGCTACAGAAATACAATGCAATACAATCTTTGCACATGGTACAATAGCACTACCAGAAAATTCTTTTGAAAAATTTGTGTAACCATAACAAGTACCATGTAGTTTCCATAGTACATGCATATGGAAGTCATTTTATTTAATACATTATTAAACAAACTATTGTCTGACACCATTATTGTACCATGTTAATAGGACATAAACCAGGTGTGAGAATAAATAAAGACTCAAAGATTCTAAATTGTGATTCCAACACAACAGCCCAGAAGCAACATTTCACAACGATGTTGGTTTCCTGACAAAATGTGCAAGCACATTTTGGTGTACTTTAAGATATGAATATCGACACAATTTTGTGTATAACTGCATTTATATAAACCATTTTAACCTTTCAAAGAATGGCTTTTGAAAAGTGTCATGGAACTTCTACAGTGGTTCTTGAAGAGCTCTTGTGTCTGGAACACACTTCGGTCATGTTCAAACTGTCAAAAACACCCACTGAGTTTCACAGTACCTCACTGTCAACCATCTTCCCTCCCTAGTGCCATCAGAGGAAGTATGCACTTCCCTCTACCATGAGCCAATGAAAAGGAAGTGACCTCACAAAGATGGTACACTGCACACTATTGTATATTCATGCATGAACTGAATTATTCACAGGCATTAATAAGCAAACTTTTTAACAAACACAGAAAAGTTATTTAATTGTTAAGCAGGACAGCAGTTTGTGATATCTAAACAATACTCAAAGGTTTCCTAGCTAACTATCTACTGTTTTATAATTGCTTACTCAAATTTCATGAAATGACTCAAGACCTTGACTTTACTGTACTGTGTGTCTCTTTTTGTTATTCTGTAACGTTCACTTTGGCGTCACAAGTGATTCTGAATTCTTGAGAACTAGTTCATTGACAGCAAGTAATAAAACCAGCGAAACTAGCACATAACAGAAAGCTTACTGAGAAAGATCGGAGATTCCCGGAATGGTTAGAACATCCCGCATCACACCTGACTGGCGCTAACAAGCATGTAGCGCTACAACGCTAACGTTTCTGAATGAGTGAGAATCTGCTGCGAGGTTCACGGGATCCCTTCTGCAATACGGCCCTGAAGCGCTGGTGTCATTTCAGCACATATGTTACACACAGACTCTCTCTCTCTCAGGAAACATTCTCAGAACGTTGGCTAACAGTCTAAAAGTTCTCTCAAAGTTACACACACACACACGTTTTAAAAATGTTACATAATTCAGAAATGATTGAATAATGTTCATGCAACAAGGCAACAATGTTAATGCAACATTTAAAAAACTGGACTTTCGAAATTATATTTTTAACACTTGTGTTACTAATATAAACATCAGGAAAATGTTCTTACAACCTAAAATTGTTAGCTGGGACACTGACACACACACACAAATTCTCGTCTGACAGTCAAACTTTATCTTCTGCTGTGTTCATATCAACACAAACACACTCACACCCTCAAAAAGTGTCGCTAGATATTCATTCATGCTAAATTAAGAGGAAGCTCTGATTTCCAGCTGTGAGGGTCTGAATCTGTCTGTAAGTTCCTGCTGTGAAAGGTCAAAGAGCAAACGCTGAGCTCAGCACTTACCCTGACGAAATTGTCAGGAAAGAACCCCCTCCGACCATCCAGCTCCCCCTCCCACCAGCCCCCCTCATCTTTCCTGATGTCACTGATGATGTCACCGACAGCGATGGTCAACTCGTCATCATGCTGGGCCTGGTAATCAAACTCCACAATGGCCTCCACTGAGAGAGAGAGAGAGAGAGAGAGAGAGAGAGAGGAAGGAAAACAAAGAGAGAGAGTTTTTAGAGGTCATGGTTAGCTACAGGAACAGGATATGCAGTACAGTAATACTGTATAGAACTAACAGATCTTAATGGTCTCCATTCAATAAAATTTCCATTTTCTGCATACAACATGCGTGATCTGTTACACACATAATGATTGTTTTGCTTGACGAATAAAGAAATTAATCATCAATATAAGTGGCACACTAAAACATTTAGTCACTAAACATTTACATTCTCTGAAGAAAACAATAGTGGTCATTGCCCATGAAAAGTAATCGCCATGATGCAAGGATGTTGTAGATGGTTGCCATGGTGATGCTTGGTGTTTTCTAGTGTCTTATTCTTGGTGGTGACTGGTCATCCAATCAGCATGATGACGCTTGGGGGGGCTGTGGGTGATTTTGGCACAACGGTAGGAGATTACTAGGGTGTTCTGGGTGGGTTTTTACCAGCCCAACTAGTCAAAGGAAGTTGGGTTAATTTTATTGCACAATACATAAAACATTTATAGTCTGAACAGCTATTGTTTCATTTATTTTCTACATAATTTATTATGAGAAAGAGACAGAGAGAGACAGAGAAGGGAAAGAGAAAGAGAGAGAGATTGTATAAATATTGGAGTTGAAAGGCCCTTTGGGGCATCAAATTTTCACTTTGCAGAAGACAGAATTCCTCAAGGTGAGACAGAAGAGCAAGTGCAACGAGATTAAAACAAAGATCTGAGAAACTGAAGCAATGCTCAAAGCTACAAGATTTTTCAAACGCACAGCCCGTTATATTAAAGGGATTCTGTGTGTACGTCAGTGAACTCCAACAGAAGCTGTATTTCTGTGGGGGAAACGCAGGCTGGTGATGTGACCTAATCTTGCCAGCTTTGTGACTCTCTGTGGGTTTGAATCTAATTGTGTTTGCATGAGGTCAAAATCAGTGATGGTGGGGTTACCATGAGGATGGGCATGAAAAAAGTCTCAATGACGCGTTTATGAGTCATCAGACTGTGCCCCAAGAGACAAGATAGCATATTGTAAGAACGTTACCCTAACGTTTCCATGTGGTAAAAAAAAAGTCAAAAATGTTATTTTGAAAGTCCTATAAAACGTTCAGAATGTCCAGTTTAAAACATTCTATTAACCTTATATTAAATTCTGTAATGTTTTTAAAGCGTTCCACTAATTACTTAAGGATAACGTTTTATATATGATTTATGGCATTAAATATGTTCTACTAATGTTACTGCAAGAATGTTTTTGATAACTTTGACAGAACTTAAAAAGAATGTTGTGAGAACGTTCCCTGTTTGCTGGAAAAGGTCCCTCAGTTGACTTTGTAAAAACCTTGTAAAACGTTCTGGAAAGTTCTGAGCTGCACAGAGAGGAAAGCATGAGGTGGTATAACTGAAAATCAGTCAGCCTGCAGCCATAACAAAAACAAAGGTACAGAAGACGTCCAAACATCTGGTGGAACACACACACACACACACACACACACACAACATAAATTATGAAACGCTACAGCCTTTATTGTTATATAGAGAGATTCAAAAGGTTATTTATCATCCTAAATTGCAGATGGGATGTAGATGTTGTTGCATACATATATGCAATACTGCAATACATATTATCAACAAACAATGGCCATTCCAGTCTTAAACCAGGACTTATTGTGTATATATATATATAATACAAACAAACAGACAGATAGATAGACATAGATAACCTGACATAAATAACAATGATTTATGTTTTCCACAAGCATGAAACACTATGTTCACAATCTTCAAAATATTATGCTAGTCCATAATTGATGTGTTAAGTCTGTCCATCTTTGTTTCCTGTGTGCAACGAACTGTGTCTCATCTCTCTCTCTTTCTCTCTCTTATCCAGCTGTTTGAGGTTTGGATTAGAGAGAAAAATGTGACATAAAAAGCAGCTGCTATGTTTATAATGAACTATCTTCCAAAAACTACTCCCCCACACAGACACCCCCACATATGCACCCCCCCACACACATGCACCCCTCCACACATACACCCCCCCACTCGAGTATGTGACTCTTTGTCATGCCCACAAAACTTTCAATTTGTTTAACTTCTCAGTTTGACCTTTTCTCACAGACCCACACACACACTCACACAGTGACACACTACATATCAGAAACACAAACAACAAAGCAAGGCTACTGTTTCCTGTTTACTCTCAACTTTCACTTTCTTTTAGTGGTCTTGACTCTGCTTTTGAAAAGCCTCTAAAGCCTAAGTATTAAACTTTGGCGTCAAACAGCCAAACTGAAGGAATATTCTAGAATATATTCTGGAATTTACAATATTACACAGATTTGAAATCTTTTGATTTGAGCGAGTAATCAACACCCTGGCAACCATCCGCAACACCCTAATTACCATTGGCAACTTTTTCATGTTCAAACACCATTCACACTTTCTTCAGGAAATGTAAAATCTATTTAACAGTATGTGAAGCTGAGTGTGTGTGTTGTTCTAGTCAACCATCTGATTCTGATGTCACCAGATTATAAACATTTGAAACCTGTCTCACACTGGTCCACCTGTGTGTTGTAAAGATACAGGCACCCATTCAATACCATTATTCTGAAATAGCTCCATTAAACTGTGTGTCTGGAAGACCCTGTGAAAATAAGTGACGCATCTTTCCCAGCAGCACAACCTTCAAACTTATGCATTAAACATCAACACTCGATCTATAATACACACTGAATTTATGTATGCCCAATCTATTACCCCATTTCTTAGAATTCTACCCATTAGTTATTTTATGTGCATTAATGCTTCTATAACTGAACTGCTAGAGCAGGAAGCATCACCAAGGCCACAGGTTCGATTCCCAGATATGTAGCTGATGAAAGTAAAGACTGAATACACTGCAAGTTCCTTCCCAACTAACAGGGAATTTTCTCAGAACGTTGGCTAACGTTCTCTAGAAATTTCCCCAAAACATCCCAAGGACCATACTGGTGGTAGTTGTGGCCTACTGGTTAGAGAGTCTGACTTGTAACCAAAAGGTCACCAGTTTGATTCCTAATGTCAGCAAGAAAACAACTGAGGTGCCCTTGAGAAAGGGCATCTTCCCCCCCATTCCCCCGGATGCCGCAGTGCTGCTCACTGCTCCGGGTGTGTGTGTACGGTTTGCAGTGTGTGTGCACTAATTGGATGGGTTAAATGCAGGGTTAAAGTATGGGTCACCACACTTGGCTAGCTTACTACATACTTGGCTAGCTTACTACTTACTGAACTCCTCCATTGTATTCAGCCAATGAGCTGTGCGTTTGACTGTCAGAGACCTGAAACCAAACCTGGTTTCCTTTATAGCCAAATTATTTCACACTTGACCCATTACAAACCTCGGACATCAGCCTGAAACTTTAAATAAGCAATAAACCACAGTACAAATATAAGCACTGCAAAACTCCTCCCACCCAATGACCCAGACACAAGACAGTACACACAAGACTGTGAAATATAGCAGATTCTAACAAGAGCATATAACATTCACTAGAGGACTGTGATAACTACAGACTCATTTCAGGCTGAGCATTCCTCGATATCTCCAGAACTGTGGCCATACCCGTCCTTCCATCTGAGCTTAAGTCAGCTCTGTCGTCAAGGTAACAGAGGAAATAACAGTGACATGAATCAGCTGATCTGATGTGGGCGGGGCAGAACAGCTGACTCTTCACCATACCTGATTATAGACACAACTAATAAAGCACACAGCCCCACATCTATTAGTATTACCATGGCAACCCTTGTTTTTTTATTAAAACATCAAATCACCATTAAGGTTTGTGGGTGTAAAGTGTTTAAATACCAAAGCCTTAAAACCATGTCAAAACAAGTGAAATGTCATTTATGTACACTTATGAGTTATGACACAAATATTGTTAAAGTTGCAATTTGTAACTTTTTAAGGTTAAAAATAATCAAAGTACACGACAGATAAGCGTTTAACAATCTCCTTACCTTAACCCGATTCACGATAAGTTTGTAATAATGGCTTCAACAAGCATTAACAAAAGTACATAAATAAACTTGCAATTTTATGTTTCAAACAGAGATGACACCAGATTGTTGACTGATTAATCACTCATGAGCCATAATATTAGTTTTCTTGTAAATGTCATGTTATGTTTTGTAAGTTTATGACATGGCCAAGCATTTACCCCAAATATCACAAAGGATTAAATTTGATCCAAAATCAAACTTGGGCACCACAGCACAATAAACCTCAAAGCCGGGCCAGAACTCTGATGACAGTCAACCACAAACACTGTATCATAATTCAGCCTTTTAACCTTCTTAGGCAAACAACAGTCTTCTCAAATGCACGACCGCATGTGGCTCACCATGTGTCCTGTCTTCCCATGTCATTTCAGCCAAACCACTGATGATGTGGGTTAGAGTTCAGTCACGTTAGGAAGCTTTAAGATGGAGCTATACGACTTACGCAAGATATAGCTTGAATTGGGTGAGATCACTGCCTTTAAACTTCCTCCAACTTTCTGCTCCACAGTGAGACACTTAATATAAATGATGAAGATCTTTATGTCCACAAAGCTCTTGGTTGTTTGTGCGCTCTGCTGTGAACAAACGAGAACATCCTGGTGCTTAGATTTTCTTCGCTGATTCAAGAACAGCGTGTGGTTTAGTAGGTCTGACAAACTTTACATTATTAATCAATAAAACAGCTCAAACAAGCGTTTTTGACAGGGTGTGAGGACTAAACTACTACTGCACAACATCCTACAAAACTAACTGCTAGTGGAAGACAGGTTAAAACTGTATTATTATCTTGACATTATTTATTAAAACCGCTGCAGTTCTGCGAGATGTGACCGACATGTTCTGTGATCTCCTGTAGTCTGTCTTAAATCTTAAATCTTGAATGAACCTCCTGCTTAAGAAATCTGTGATCCCTCTTTAAAGAAACACTCTAGATGGAGAATAAAACCTTCTTTTATTGTATGAGACATCCTAAGGAATTTTAGACTTTAATTATGCATGTCCCTTTGGTACTGAGTATCAGTTTCTTCTTTGCAATCTTTTATATTGCTCTTATAATCCAATATAACACACGGGTGTGTTGCTAATATTCAAACCTGGTGACTTTAGAGAAAAGTCTTGGGTTACGCGTACAGTAATAAAAATAACGATTTTGTGTTTCCACTGGCAATAAAAGAAAAACCCACAGGATGGAACTACAGTAGATGTATGATGAATACTTCATGATATGAGGAACTCTTTAACCCCAACTTGCCTCTGACTATTTCCCTGTTCTCTGCTAAAAAGGCAATAGATGAGAATGAGCCAGCTAACAGGAAACGTTCTCAGAACGTTCTCAAAACAATCGCTAAAAGTTCTCTCAATGTTATCAAAAACATTCTAGCAGTAACATAAGGAGAACTTTTAAATGTCATACATACCAAAAATGCTATTCTTAAGATGTTAGTGAAACATTTTAAAAATGTTACAGAATTAAAACACGTTTGAAAAATGTCTAGAAGCAAGCAATAACATTAATACAACGTCTTAAAAACTGGACCTTTTGAGCATTTACAGAACATTTTTAACATTTTTGTTACTTAATAGAAAAACGTTAGGAAAACATTCTTACAACCTAAATCACAGCAGCCGTGATAGTAGAGACTTAAATACTGTGTAAATCTTCCCAGAATGCTTAGCTCACCACATCACTGGAGTGAAACAGCTGCAGATATGGGTTTAATTAACTTTCATGCAGCTTGAGAATTCAGGGAGTCCCCATCAGAGCTTGAGAAATTCTCCTTTACTGATAGCAAATTTAATTCAAAACTGAGGCAGGAGACTGATAAAACTTGCACGGTGGTGTTAAAGTGTTGTCAGCAGTCTGGCTAGTCTAGTTGTTGAATCAGAAAACACGTGAATCATGAATACAGTACTGAAAAGTATGTGTTTTTTTTTAGCTCTGCCTGTTAAGATGGTTTTATTACTTGGGGCAGTTGTGGCCTAGTGGTTAATGAGTCAGGCTTGTAATTAGTAGGTTGCTGGTTCGATTCTAGTGTCGGCAGGTAGCAACTGAAGTGCCCTTGAGCAAGACACCTGACCACCCATTGCTCCCCGGGTGCTGCAGTGATAGCTGCCCACTGCTCCGGGTGTGTGTGTGTGTGTGTGTGTGTTTGTTCACGACTTGCAGTGTGTGTTCACTCCTCACTAAGGATGGGTTAAATGCAGAGGTCACTTTCTTCTTAATTAATCACTAAACACTATTTTATATATCCGAGTATCTAGGAGTGTCTTATGAGAAATCGCTGATTCAAAAGCCACATGAGCTTGATTCATTGTCAGCGATTAATTTATTTTTGTTATTTGCATTTATAATGTGTGTTTTAGGTAGTTTGTACACACAGCTGGTTCTGCATCATTAATATCTGTTGCTGTTGTATATTTAGGCAGTAAAATTTGCAAACGTGTTCCAAACAAACATCCCAATAGCTTTAAACACTGATGGCCCTCATCATTAAAGAATGTAATCACAGGTATGTGACGGGCGGTGTGTTTAAAACCTTCAAGGTACACTTAAGCCTGTTGATCTAAAGGCTTTGATGAATTTGGCCAAAAGAGACAAAACTAAACCCCTTATTACTCATCACAGGGATCAAATATAACTAAAGAAGAGCAAAGCCTGATGTCACTGCCAATAAGTGCCCAGCTAACAAGCTTAGGTTGTAAGAACCTTCCCTAACGTTTCCAATAGTAACAACAACCCTAAAACGCAAAAACGTTAACATCCAAAGAACTTTTAGAGAACGTTAGAGCCAACGTTTTGAGATGTTACCTGTGAGCTAGGTGGTTACCATAGAATCACAAATGATTCTCCACCATTCTGCATATTTTGGCACATATTTTGCCCTAAATAGACTCATCTTTAGCCAACCACAAGAAAAACAGCATATACCTGTTTTTAAACATTTTTAAAGCACTGCTCGGTTCATCATGACTGTGTCATTGCAAAATTTAATGCAGCCTCACATTACCAGACAAATAAACACAAATATAAACATGCAATAAAAAGGACAACAGCTACTTATTTTTTGGATGCTAAAAACAGCTTTTGGCTGGCCAGTTATACACACCACTGTGTTTGCTTTAGGAACATACAAACAAAAACATATTTCACATAATGTCACACTGATATTGACCTCATTTATGATGTCTAAAGATGGGAAACATGTCCAAACAGCAAATCCACAAACCGATATGTCAGCTATCAGTGAACTACATTAAACGCGACGTGAAAACGCGTTGTTACGTCATAAGGCGACTTCCAACGCGTTGCAAAAGCGTTTTAATGAAACAATATAGCAAAAGACACATCTGTGATGAGAAATGTAACGGGCAGCTGGAGGAGAGCAGGAAACGAAATTCAGCCTTAACTCTTTAGTGACTTTACTAGTGGAGGAAAAAATGTGTAAACGTGTCCACATCTTGAAATGATCGGCTTTATCTTCTTTCTGACACTGTTGCAAACATGAACATGAAAGAGATGCGCGACCGACGTTTCATATCATGCAAACGTTGTTTATGATTGTATCATCTTAGTTGCATAAATGTTTTACAAGATGCGGCTTAAAACGCATTGTTATTCAGCCAATCTGCTGTACTTACCCATTTATGAACTTGTTTACGCGACGTGTTGGTCCAGGAGAGATATTTTCAACGCAGGGAGAAAGATAGAAATCCGCTACTTTCAGGATTTGCAAACCCTCGGATGATCGGAAATGATGCCAATAATCATTTATAAAGGAGAAACGCGGCCTCTAAGCATATTTCGTAATGATTGATCTGCATAAAAGGGGCAAAAGGGGCAACAATGCAGAGAGGAAGAGATGATGTAGATGTTGCCCCAGTCGTCCTGTTACAGTTTTACCTCCGTCGCTTTACGAACTCCAGCCTGCAGTCACTGCGCTCGGTGGCGCTCCTGAACCGAAAGATCTCGCGAGATGTCAGGTAATAATCGAGTCTATCAAACGAGATTTGGTGTTGTCTCGTTGTTTTTCAGTATGTGGGTCCTGCAAATCACTTATTTAAATATGAGTTATTTTTGTGATTTCCAAAACAAGTCCTTGTAAAATAATTTTTAAGAAAGCGCATATGCCTTTTCATTTAGTATTTCTTGGAAAAACACTGTTGCGCTGTTTGCGTAGTCGTTGCTGCCACCTTATGGTTAGTTTATGATAAACTTTGCGTAATTTACCCAAAGTTCACGCCTTTTCAAAACTGCAATCTGTAACTTTTTATGGTTAAAAACAAACAAAATCAGTTATTGAGCAAGTGCATGACATATTAGTGTTCAAAACAGCCTCCTTACTTACGTAAGTTTATAATAATGATTTATAATTTGAGCTGACGGGTCCGATTTCCTTGGAAATGCCAGTTTAGTTTCATTTGATTTTAGCATACGTAAAGAAAAATACATTTTAATGTTTCAAATAGAGGTGGCGATAGAGAGGCAAAAGTTACGGATTGCATCCAAATATAAATAGTCTTTTATCCTCCTTTCATATTCATTTTGACTTATGCATGGACATGCGTTGGACTTTCCTCTGTTCTGCTTTAATGCTCTGACAGGAGTTTGCCATGAGCCCGGTTATAAAACTGATGTTGGGCTAATTCACATACAGAAAAATGTGCTTTAGACAGCAGAACCGCAGTCAGCTTGTGGAGATCAATGGTGTGTATTTTGGTTTGCCACA
>JAZGTK010012822.1:0-14695 GCA_036877625.1 Ambastaia sidthimunki | reverse complement strand
TAAAATACTCCCAAGCTTTAATGACCAAATAATTACATACACACACTGTAGGCCAGTTAGATTTTATAAAAGCTATTGTGTGTTAACATGAACATGCTACAGAGAATGTTTTCATGAAACTAATCCTGAGAGTCACTATAGGCTTCAGGAAGCTTTTAGCCTATAATGTGCATTTTCACTCTAGGTTTTAATAGCCAGCGAACATACAGTAAGTGATTTTAAAGTGTATGTATGAATTTTTAAATATGTGCATGCAAGAGTAAAGCATAGACTAGGCCTTATATATATGTAGTCCTTATATATCTGCTGTGAGTCTGCTGAAGCTGCAAGTGCTTTGAGAAACATACTGACATTCAAGACGTTATTTACTGAAATCTACCCCTCCACTGCAGGTCTCGAATCTCATTCACTCCTCTGCACATTTAGACTTAGGTCATAAGACATGTTACCAATAGCATTTTTAACTAGTTCAAGGAAACACTTTAGAATATGTTAGTAAGGCAGGGTAAGGTAGTTATGCAGGAATGCATGTGGAACAAATGCTTAGTTCTACATTAACACTAGCAACTACTGATAACTAGGGAAGAGTGATTATTATTAGTACTAACCAGTAGGTAATAGCATACTAATGCTCGGGGTAAGTAACAATTAGTAACAATTAGAACTATACATTAACTAAGGCTTAATTAAAATAACTATGAGTTATTCACTCATTAACAGTCACAAACAATTAATTATTCCATATATATGATGCTGGTTATTATTAATGCAATGTAACAATTTTTGTTTACTTTCAGGAGGTTGGTCAAGGTACTTTAAATCTTTTACGATATTATCTCCACACGGTAATGACTATTAAGCTCATTAAGACTAAATTCTCCATATCAGTTGAGTGAATCTGTTGTTCTATTTACCAGAAAGAAACTTAATACAATCACTACATTGTCTTGCAGAAAACCATTACTAGCCAACTTATCTCACTAAAAATCTAACCTCTGTTTCCTCTGCGATATCGCTACATATTACATTTTAATATTACTATAGTCTGGTAATATGACTAAGGAGTTATGTTTTCATTATTAACTACTAGTAAAATACTAGTAACCCAACCATTCAAAATATATTCAAGTATTACCTCGCCGTTCTTAAGAAAGTATCTGGAACAGTTTTCTGAAGTGAAGATCACAATAACCAGAAAACAAGGCTCATCATAATGGATATTTTTAATATATTTGCCATACTAAAAACTTTACAGTTACACAAAATATAAGATGCCAAATGTCTATGAGTATTGAGTATTAAATAAAACATAACTAGTCTAACTAGTGGAGGGGGTGTATTTTTTAAGTTTCTTTGTCATAATGAGCATAACAGATCACTCAATTAATATGGCAATATGGAGAATTCAGTCTCAATGAGCTATTTAGTTGTAACAGTGTGGAGATAACGTAAAAGGTTTAAGGTGTGGTCACACTAGACACTGAACCGCTCCCAGGCACGTTTGAACCCCAAAGCCTGTTTTTTTTTACCAGTATGATTTCTCTGAAGCGCAGTTCATTTAACCATGCTCTAGCCTGATTGAAATTCAGTATGGAGTGCCACAGGACTCAGTGCTTAGGCTTGTCACCCTGTATATGCTACATCTGGGAACATTCATTAGGAGATATGGAGTTAGTTTTCACTGCTACGCCAACAACATTCAGCTGTATATTTTTTAAGGACCAATGAGAATGTATAGTCAACATCAAAACTTGGATAACTAGCAATTTTCTACAACTAAATTCAGATAAAACAGAAGTTTTAATTATTGGACCAAAATTTCCATATGGAACAACCAAAAATGCTGACTTGACATTTCCAGGCCTCGACAGGCCACATTTCCAATATTTGTAAAACTGCCTTTTTTATCCTAAAGATATATCAAAACTATGACACATGCTCTCTATGTAACACTAAAAAGTTAATTTATGCATTCATAACATCAAGTCTTGATTATTGCAATGCCTTACTGGGTGGCTGCCCTGCAGGTTTAGTACAAAAACTCCAAGTGGTTCAAAATGCAGCAGCCAAAGCAGCCAAAGAATGAACAAGTATGACCATATTAGCTTTCTGTTATTCTGTTAACAATGCACTGGTTGCCTAACAAGCATTGTATAAACTTCAAAATTTTGAATAGTTTAGCTCTTCAGTACCTGAGTGAGCTCTAATTACAGTCTTATTACAGTTATTACAGGTTCACCCTACATCAGTGGGAATATGATGGAATTCTTTATTAAACTTCCTATTGTGTACTTTCCTATCTCCAGCTCAGTTAGATTCTACATTTTAGTTCCCTATCTTGTCACAGCAGTGTGATGTTATAGTAACTGCAATTAGTAACATTATGCTTCTGTCACCATTTCTGTTTGTAACATTCCTCATTGCCTGACATTTGTCACAAAATCAGACCCAACAGTTTTTAAATCAATATAAAATTATAAATATTATCAGTTTTTATTCACGAAAATTAGGGATTCCAGCTGTAATGTGCCCACCTGGGTTTTGTGAATTGGTAATATTGCTTTTAGCACAATGACCTAAGTACAGTTCTAAAGACTCAGCTATTATTTTGTCTTTCATCTAAGCTGTAACGGCATATCTTGCTTAATATGACACCTAATGCATAGAGAAATCAGGGATATAAACAGGTAACAATCACACAAAGATTTGATATCACTAAGCTGTAAGAAGCTTTACACACACAACTTTCCTATTTCCAAGTGAACAAGTAAAACCTTGGGCTTCTTGGATTCTGGGAGTTAAATAGTCAGCCAGTCTGATAAAGTGCCTTTTTTTGTGTGTGCAATATGCCTTACAGTCAGTGAATGGACTGTGGATGGATTAGACCAGTATTCATGTCTGTGCTGGTTCAGGGTAATTTATTCTGGTCTAACTGATGGATCTAATGGAAAAAAGCATAGTCTCTCTTGTGAAACTGGTCGTTAAAGGCTTGCTAATTAAGCTAGCCAAGAAGCACTCTATGCATCCCTACACGGTAGCAGTATTTTAAAACATATGCAGCTTACTATACTCTGCTAACTTCTGCAGCGTGGTACCATTCTTGGACACAAAATATGCATCGAATATTCAGGTTTAATTATTGAACAGCATCCTGTATTGGCTCCATGATTATACGCTCTGCATTTTACAACTAAACGCTCTTCACATTTTCTCTATGTCCAAGAACAGGTTAAATTTGTGTTCAGTGGCATTCTCTTGATCACAGGCTCCAGTCCTGAGCCTCTAAGCACCCAGTGAAGACACAGGATGTGCAGGGCAGCAACAAAGACGATGGGTGGGATTGAAGCAGGTGGGGGCTGACTGGGGGAGGAAGCGGAACTTAAGCGATGACAGGCTCTCCCTGTTTAGCACTCTAAGCATGTCTGCCTGCCATGCTTGCTTCTGACAGTCTTACGCATGCAAGCCTTTATTTGCTTGACTATCTAGATTTTAGTATCCATCCTAACAGTCACAAAAATAAAACCTGCTTAGGGCAATTTTAACCAATGTCTGCTCAATCAAATGTTTAGAGTAACATGTACAACAAGGTATAGTACAGCAGAAAGCTGCCTGACACAAGCAGAAGTTTTGGGATAATTGAAAAAATTAAACCCCAAAAATAATATAAAATATGATACCAAATATTTAAATAAATCAAATATTTGTGTACAGCAACACTGTGAAACAGCAACACCAGTGGATAAATGTATTCTCATTGAGGTCCAAATACATGGCATGAGTGTCATGTGGTGTAAATGTGAGAGCAGCACCTTCATAGCGCTATCACTGTATGGTCATTGATTGTCCACTTGTCCACAAATTGTCCTGAATAGGTCACACACGAGAACAAGGAAGGACTTATTACAAAATAAACAACTCATTTACCCAGACATCACCACTTTCATCACTATTTTGATTTAATCTAAACCACAATGAACAAAACTGTTTTTAGCAAGCACTTACCTAGTGATGGTGGGTTAATGATGACAACATTTTCTATATAAAACATCTTATCTACAGAGAGTGTGACAATTGTACTGACCAAATTTAGGCATGAATTTCTACCTAATTTACCTTTTTCTGTCTTTTCAAATAATTGTGAAAATTGTTTCCTTTGTGAAAATCTCCTCCCTTTTCCTCTCATTATAGTCCATCACACACCACTATTCCCCCTGTATTACAAAAAATCCTTTAAACAAAGCAGGGTTGGCAGGTCAAGGCTGTCACTCTGTTGTGCATTTGTAGTGTGCATTAAAACAGCTAATCAGATGTTGGAGAATAGAAACCAATTCTGTAATAGTAATTTTATTGGCAGATGCTTAAGAGTTTCTTGACGTGGCAATAGCTTTGTGTACGGTTATGTCAGAGGCTTTCAGGCTGAATCAATAAAGTCAGTGCTCTTAAACAGTGGTGGTGCCCTTTCCGATGGACTGAGAGCTAACCCCTCCCCTCACCACCTCTACTCATTCACAGACAAAAAACTTCCTTCCTTTTAAACAGCATGCAAATTGCAGTACATATGCTAATCATTCGATACAATCTAAATGTGTGGTATGTTTGGTAAGATTAAGATTATCTTTGGTAAGTTTACATGATAAGATTATGACTAAAACAAATTATGCATATGTTGTTTCACTCTGTTATATGGAAGGTAAATAAAATGTATCCATCATTTCGCCGGTACATTTAGTCTGCTGTGATTGTGAAATGAGACTTTACAACAGTAACTCTATAGTTCCTACAGAGCCTTGAAGGCAAGATACATATGTCAGACTTCTGTAAAAAAAAAAGGCTGTGTGTCCACCAAAGCATTTCTTCTGTGGCAAGCATTTTTTTTTCAATGCTTTGCAATTAAAGCGCCACATTTTAAACAACATCAGGAGCTGACATGACAGGGAAATAGACACACAAGAAAAGCTTTATATGATAAAAGGCATGTGCTGTCTATTTTTGGATTCAATATCAATTTAATTTGCTAGCAGATGCTCAAGCATCATGCACAGGCAGAGAACTCATTCTAAACAGTGAAACTGCAATACATCATAGAAGGTTCAGATTGGCAGGAGACAAATTCAAGCGGTTTGGGAGTTTCAAACAGCTCCACACTTGCATAAAATCATTTAAAATAAACAACGAAACAGAGAGCATTTTCTATCTATTGTACGTGTAGCATGAACATATATGATGCCAATCATGAACTTATGACCAACAGATTTACTTTATTTAAACAGATTTACTGTACCATTGGGCAAAAAACAAATGTGTTTATTGCACAAAGCACTTCATCTTAAGCTGCAAATTACACTACAGCTAAAACGTTTACCAAACTGATACCACCTATAAACTGCTAGTCTGGCCTGAGACCAGGGTTCTTCTGAGCCAATCACTTGAGCCATAAATGTCATGTGACTAATCTGTAGCCCCAAGAAACAACAGCCTAACAGTGCTAATGGCAGTGGTTGATGGCACCCCAATAATGTGCACAGTCTTAAACCCTTTAGCATCTTGTACTGTGATGTAAAGGCAGCAGACATGAAATATTCCAGTATGCAAAAGACCATTTTAAACAACATCCAAAACAAAAACCAGACACTAGTTAAATAGCTACTATACTAAAATGAAGATAGAGATATGTTGCTAAAAGTATATATTTTTTCACATACTAAATAGAGACAGATGCTTTATGGTTTGTAGTTTGTAGCATTTTCCAGCAGGGGCTAACTGCACCATGTTGTTAACCAGGCAAACCATGTCCCCACACTCAAGCTTTTAGCTTCTAAATTGAATAGGGTGGCAATTTAGTAGTAATACAAAATTCATAATAGAGGTCAATAGACTTTTAGAATGTTATAGGGTCCTTAAACTTTCACAGAACAGTGGCAGAATCAATACTTTTACAACCAGATTTCATTTACTTCAGAATTTGCCACATCCTCTGACTCAAAATAGTCAAAGAACCGAAATAAACTGACTCTGGAGGCACTTCACACACCTTACAAAAACGTTTTCCCAAAGGGCCCAGAAAGCTTTAATTACAAAGCTCATGATTCATTTATTTTTAACCTCAGGTTTTTGTCAATTTTAATTTAAGGATACTGAATGGGCTGCTCCAATATTGGCTGCTCCCAGTAATAGGTCTCTTAGCTCTAAGTGACCTGTTATGGTGAGCTGCACAATGCACAAGGTAATTTTTTACGAGCATATGAAACGTCTGATGGCAGCATCTTGTCACATTATAAAATAAAAGAGCAAAGGACAGCTGTGGTCAGATGATGAAAATGTGTTGCCTTTATACGTGCTTACCTGCAGTAAGCAATTCAGTCATGAGTAATTTAGTCTCTGTTCAGACGGCATAATTTGTCAACAAACCAATGCATATTACCCACAAAGAGCTAAGTCATTAAGTAAACAAAGCATGATTGAACACATGTGTATCTTCACTTTTTCTTTAAGCTTATATAGTATTTAATTTCAGTTATAACCCTGTTGCTTTCCACATTTATCATTTAGTATTTTGTCCTATGTCCCATGACTTAAAATTATTTTAAATAAGACAAAACATGCACCTTCTCAGTGAATGGTTATTTTTCTAACAAATATACAACTTTCTAGTTACGCCAGCTCTAGATTTTATTGGATAGAAATTGTGAGAGGTTTGGCTTCAAATATTGTTATGGACAATGAGGGGGCATTGAACTCAAAAAGATTGAAAACCACTTTTAAACAATGAGCCTGGGACTAGAGTGGTATAGCAATAGACTGTTTTTGTTTTTAAGTATCACTGATAGTCGGACTAACAGGACTTAAGTATATATTTAAAACTTAAGCATACATTTGTACACTGTCATTTGCGTACTGTAATTTCTATTAAAAAAGCATCTGGAGGTTGATCCACCAGAATTTCATTGTACAGTGACAATAAAGATCTTATTTATCTTATCTATAACTGGCATGTCAGTTATGAATTTTCATATAAAAAGAATTAAATGTAATCATCATAATTAAAAATACATATATAGGTTATTTGGTAAGTAAGGGTCTTACTGGCAACAGAGCTGTTAAAGAATTTGGGTCTGACTAGCTCACTGGAAAGAGACACTTGGTATCTAGATGCCTCTTAGTGGGAGGGATCAATCATAGGTCACTGGGGATTCCTCTCAGGCTATAGCTGATATTTCTGAGTGAAGTATTCAGTCATATCATAAAGCTTTGTTATTGCTTGAGAATTGAACTGGTTCGTAATCCTGCTGAGAGTTTTGAATCAGTGGATGTGGCCTGGTCAAATATACTTTTGTGTAAAATGTCAAATATCAATAGAAATGCTCCTACACTGAAACAGTGTGATACTTTAACTGCCTTTCAAGCCTTGCTAGACAGAACCAAAGCAAATAACAGATGAACTCAATGGGGGTAAAGAGGCAGAACAGGTGATGAAAAAGCCCTCTAAAGAGGTATTCAATGATCCACGATCCACAACCCAGTGTTTGACATGGAATACATAGATGCTAATACCCTACTTGTTTGCATTTTTCAAATATATATCAATGCAATGTTTAAAACACATCTTTAAAGCCATGTCTTATCATTCTATGCCTTTTATTTTGTGACAATAAAGGTAAATTATCTAAAACAGCATCTGAAGCTGATTTTTTGTTTTGCAGAAATAATAGCTATATTATGACTATCAAAGATAATGTATAAAATTAATGAATTAAATGCAGTTGAACTTAATACATTTAATGTATGAATTTACATGTAATGACATGTTACATATAATTTTGCCTCTTTCCTTTATAAAACTGCTGAACGTACGCTATTTTAAAAAGATAATAAACTATTAGGGCCTGTATTATAAAGAAAATTTTGTGATTGATCATGACCAATAACAGACATCAACTGAATCTTATAAAGATGTTTCAGGATTTTACTGTACACAAATAAAGGATACCCATGTATTTTAGCTGAACTGTCACTTGTACAATACAATCTACTACAATACAATCTACTTGTACAATGTACAATCAACTGCCCGGTCTTAAATGTCACATAATATCAAGGTAAAGATGAGTGATAGTTCAAAATGTTGCTCAAATGAGGTGAAAAATTCTGTGGAGAGGTAATAGTATCAAAGGCTTATAAGTGCTGACAATATACAAAAATAATTGACATCAGCCTTCTGTGAACAGATTATATTATTGCCAGTAAGTACCGGTTCACTTTGAGTATGGGTCATGTTGTTTTGAAAGGGTTACAGAACCAAAACGCCAAATGTAAATAATAAATTATATTTATTAAATAATAAATAAATAAATACAAATAATCATAAAACCTTACATAGCAAAATAAATAGGTCTGACGACTTTTAAAAGGGAACCGAAAGTGTGTCCATTTTTTGTTGTTGACATCACAGCTGTTTATCCAAACTCTACAGTATTCATTCATGTTTCTGGCAGAAGCCAGAAGCAGATGATTGTATAAACGTAATGTGAAATGTCATCAAAAACCTTAAAAAAACAATGCAAGTTAAAAGATAACACCCAGATGATAATAAATACTAATTACGAGTCTGGTAGTGTGTTGCCTCAAAATCCAATTTATAATCTTGTTCTTAAAGCAAAACTAATAGTAGCATTGCTCTTAAGGTTAACTCAGTGTTGGAACCTTTGGAGAACAGGTAGTTCATATTCTTATAGGAACGCAGGTTCAAATCCAGGCTGTGTTGTGTTACCGACTGCTTTCCTGTCCATTTTCATGGTTTGTTTAATTAAATACAAATTCTAGGAGTTTTCCAAATCTTTAGTCATTAAAAGATTGGTCATAATGTTGATGCCAAAGAGCTCTGAGATCTGCCATGCTTACTTTGTCTGGAAATCTCAAAACCGCTACTGTGTGGACACACATGGATGCGCAAGAGGCAATACTGGCTGTGTTAAGCCACAGTGACATTAAATGGCCAATTGCATTTTTTGAACCTCAGAACAGTATGCCACAAAAACTGTACAAGCTATTACTAAAAAATAAACATTGAGGTACATTGTAATGCCCTTAATTCTATTGTACAAGCAAATTTATCCAAAACACATGGCTTACCTTGTGCCTTTATCTACCATTGCGAGGGGCTGTGTGCGACACGTTCGACAGAAACTCTTTTGCTGAAGGAGAAAGAGAGGAGAGGGGTTGCTGAGTAAAGAGAGAAAGACAGAGTTGAGGAATGAAGAGAGAAAGAAAAATATACACCGAACATAAAGAAAATTTACTATGCACTCTGTCAGGCTGCGTTACAGAACGGCAGACACTTAAGCTCTCGTTGTGGTTTGAAGCTTTTCCAGCTGAATCCAATTACTGAAGCATCTCCACTGCTGGTTGCCAAGAGGCAAACCCTGTTTTCCAAATAAAACAAGCAAACACCCACAATTTATTGTCGATCGCTTTTGCTGCCCTGGTCTAAATGTCCTCTAGATGGGAACAGATGTAAAGGAAAGGTTTATGTTTAATATCCAGTAAGATGCACTGCCTCACACTGTATCCGTCAGTGCTACAGTATCACCCTCCCTTCCGCGTCTCTCTTTCCTCTCTCTCTCTCTCTCTCTCTCTCTATCTCTCTCTCACACACACACACACACACGCTTTTTCCCCTCCTCTCTGGATGATGTGTGAGGGTATGTGTGCTTAGGTAAGTGGGTGATATTCTCCAAAGCTGGGCATATATTTCTGCAGACAGTGAAAGGAACGCACACACCGCCGTGATGGATGGAACATTATTTACATCTTAACACTGACATCATTAAAGTGGTGTCACATTTTGTTGTGCTCTCCCTAAGGATGCCATACATCAATATTTATCAGGATAAAGCATTTCAGTGAGCCAGTGTGGATTAACGACATGGTTTTATTAATAAAATCCCTGATACTTCTTTAGTGTTTTATCATGTCTTTTTGAAAAACTGGTGAGTGATACCAGTCTACCTAGAAAATACATTTTAATTCATGTCATTCATCTAAGACACATCTAAGGACAAGACATATTACACATCAGCAATACCCAAAGCATCGTTATTTCAGACTATTATGACAAGCGTGTAACACTAACTGAAGTCTGAGAAACAAGATAGGTTAATAATGTTCTAAAATGAATGCTAAAATCACATTATTGGCACTTTCCACGAATACACTTTGGTGGTCCATTAATTTTTAAAACATTACAGGTACAAATCTTTTGCTGGTTTTGTTGTTTTTCTTTCTATATATATATATATATATATATATATATATGAATATTTGGGGATGAAATATGACCTGGGCATGTTCTTTGTAAGAATCAGTCATTTGTATATTATTTCATTATAACATACATTCTCTGCAGTTATGTAAATCGATAATTTCTTTAGCGCTTAATCATATCAACTAACACAGAAAAGTTTTAAATGAACAAATATACAAAATTGTATAATATTAAAGCTTAATGCATAAAAGGAGCATTAAGCTTTCCTCCTCTAACCCACACTTAACATGCAAATGAAGGCAGCAAATAAAAACCCAAGCCGGTCTGTAAATTACACTAGACTTGTGTGATGTCTGATGGCAGTAATTTGGGTCTTCAAAATCAGCTGGAGCAGTGTGGTGTGATTCTCATCAGATAGAGAGCTCTTTTAAATGCTAATCTGAGTGTAGTTTAGCAGTGAGCATACTGAGTCTCTATGGTAGCACTAAAGAGAGTGACGGAGGGCAAGGTTTTCTCTCATTAATTTTTAAAAAGCAAGTCCCTTTTTATAATAAACTACCAGAGTCAATCTAGTATAACTGAGTACTTCCCTGAGGCTGTGTTAAGCTGTAAACAAACTTGTTATATATAATTTTTCTTCTCAGTTTGTGTTGCTTCTCATGTCAGTGTGCTACAAAATACAATGGCCATTCTATCACTGGGCATTCAAAACTCAATTTCTGTACAGTTTTGTTCTCTAAAAATGGAACTGGCATGTATCTGTGCCAAGGAGTTTCCATGTATTCAAAAATGTGCTGTCATGTTCTTTTAAAAGGTTCCATTTTGTTCATGTTTTCTTTTTATAGTGAATAGATATACTCGGCGTATGTAAAAGTCTAAAAAAGAGAGGTGACATTTCCAAGTTGCTAGCAATTATAGTACAAGAAGTCAAGCAAGATTAAGGCCTACAAATGCCTCACCATGCCTTACATCAGTGATTCATTTATACCAAGGTTTCAAAACAAAACCCAGACAGCTCCACTTAACATAACCAGAAGTCTGTAACATTAACACATCTGTTTGTACTTTTGTACGACAAAGCTGCTCAGCAACAAATACTGTCACAACATTAAAGTCTTGTTGTTGATGGAGAGCAAAGTGCAAGGTTTCCCACCCAACAAGGTTGATTTTATCCCTGTGTGCATTTCCAGTGACTTCAGTTGATAAGCTGGAAACAGGGAACTCCATGTCTCAGATATCACTCCACAACACAGCTCGACGACTCTTGTCCACACTTACAACATGTTCACCCGACAACGACCAAGCCACAGCACTTATTGAAGCACTGTGAAAAGAATTCAATTTTACAATTAAATTAACTTGATTAAATCTGTGAATCAGAAGTTGCAATCATCTTTACTTATTTTATATTATTAATCATTTCCGAGTGAAACTGAATTTTGTATAAGAACAACAGAGGTGTGGCTTTTTTTCCCACTGGAAATTGATTGGATCTAGAAAAGTAGCTAATTCAGAAATAGAACTGGCAAACAGACTGACAGTTGGAGGGGAGCGGTTAAAATATCTTTTGCCCAAGCTGTCAACATAGATTGTACATTCAGATTTTGATTAAAAATGATAAAAAAAAGTGCATTGACTTGCACAGATGCATTACTCACCACTAAACTAGTAATGTGTGCTAACAAAGTAAAAAGGGTACATTTTGATTTCATGTGGACTTTAAAGCTAAATTCATCAGTTTAACAAAAAACAAAAACTTAGTTTAACCCAAACTGAAAGTTTAACCCAAAGTGTATGCGTACCTGAATTATGTATGTTTCTGGCTTATGTTACTTTCAAACACAAAATATAGTTATATTTGTTTCTACACCAATACTCATTGGTTTAATGTACATTTATTCACCTCTAATTAAGTTATGAACCATAATAAAATGCTACAGATGCCATTTTTGTTTAAAGGTCAAGTCAGAGAGTGCATACATTGTTTTTAACTTGTAATTATGAGTTTGTAAAAGACGTGAATACTTTTTACTAGTTGAAAACTTGTAAAACAGTAAACTTTGCATATAATTACAGTCATTTTGATACAACTAGGGCCACCTAAGGTTAGCTGCCTTGTTCATAAATAATTACAATTGTTATGGCTTCTTATCACAACATGAATACAAAATCAGATCGCATTCAGAGAAATCAGAATGAAGGCTGCCTATATGAGTAACACATCTAGTACAAACAAAATAAATGAAACATTATGTAGTTACCTGTGCATGTCAGGAAGCCGTTTTTCTAGCAATCCTGAGTTCACACTCCATATGTACACAGCCCCATCTGCAGAGCCAGCTGCTAGGTAACTACCATCTGGACTGTAATAGAAAGAACACAGTTAATGTTATTGGGGTTCAACTCTGAAGTAGGCTGGTAAAGTCTTACAGTTGTTAATGGACGACGTCACATGGTCGAAATTTATTTTATTTTTTGCTGTACTCAGTTGCATGTTATCTCAGTTACCTTAAAGTCACCATGAATCAAAAGTTGGGATAGTCTTTTCTTCCCTGTGGTAAGGCATATTCAAATAAAAAGGTTTTTGGAATAAGAAAAAAATGTAGGGCGGGACTTTATTTCTTCCTTTAGGAATTGATTTGAATGTTGGAGTTGGAGGATAGAAACTGACTGTCCAATGGACAGTCAATATAGTTTTGATGGAGTGGGGAGGTTAATGTTTTTCTTAATAATTATGAGGGCACATGACTTAAAAAATAATGATATGCACAGATAAATAAACTTTAATAAACACTAAAACTCTTCTTAAAAAACATTTATATTATACTGGCCACTAAACTGGGATTATTTTGAACATACTGACTGGATGAATCTACACTATCACTAGAATGAATCATGCTGTTATCAACAGTTTTTATAATTAATTTAAGTATTTATACTGATTCTTTTAGGCAGGTTGTTTCTGGCAAATGAAGTATATGGGATAGACATGACTCTGATAGAAGATGTTGAGTTATAAGCCTGGTACTACTAGCTATAAGGGAAAAATGCTGTGAGATGAAAGGGCTGATGAATGCTGAAGGAACCATTAGGTGTCTGTTTGTAGCTCTCTCCCCCCTTTCAAGTGCCCATGTCAGATCCATCTGTGAAAAAAGACACCAAAGCCGTAGTGCGTTCTGAACTTGCTGTCTCCATGGAAACTGTATATGCCTATGCTGGGAGTCGCAGATACTGGAGGCTAAAATACTCATCTGAAATAGTCGTTTCTCATCTTACATCATATGGAGCATGTTGCATTCTGAAATTTATTTTATGCATGAAGACATTAACAAAATGTTATCTAAAGGCTGCAAGCTCTCTACTTTTTTTACATTTGGCAGACGCTTTTATCCAAAGCGACTTACAATGAATAAGGTATACATTTTTATCAGTACTTGCATTCCCTGGGATCGAACCCACAACCTTTGCGCTGCTAATGCAATGCTCTACCAGTTGAGCTACAGGAACTCTCTGATTTACGATTTTCGAAAATACTGGGGATAATTTTAAGCCTGGGCTTCACATTCTTTGATCTTTTAATTTTGTCTTTAATACTGCATCTTAGCCGCTAAGACAGCCTTCTTTCATACATGTAAACATACATTTATTTTGGCAATGAAATCAAAAGACTAAAGATGTGATGTAATGTGATGAAAATTAACAGTCCAACAATAAGGTTCTGGAAGTCTTACTGTTTTTCATAGAAATATTAATTTTTAACAAGGTATAAACCTCTTAGACCGAGGGTGCACAATCCTGCAGGATACCATGAGCTTCAAGGTTCAAAGTTCATGGGAATGTAAGTTTAAAAACATGCTCACAGAGAGAAACTACTCTAGACAAATATTTGAACAGAACAATCAAGAAGTTGCTGTTACCACATAAATAAATTGTTTTTTTACAAAAATTCTGTAGTAACCGTTTAATCCCATGAAACATTGCACATGACCTTGTCAAGTCTTCTTACACTCCAACACAAATATATTTTTGTTGATATATTTGAATATTTTGCAATAAACTTCATATATATATATATACATTAAATTACAGTCAGGAGTTTAGATACAATTATACAGTTATCTTATATTTTATTAATCCCAGAATGTTTCTTGCATGGATCTGCTGGGCAGTTCTACAATACATCCAGAATAGTTTAGTGTATTTTTTGTCTACAGCCCATTGTGGGCATTTGAGAGGCAACAACACATGCCTCCTGCCTCCTGTAACACGCTAGAAAACCAGACTAACAAACAAAATCCATCTAGCCAGCTGTTCCTACCAAGGAGGTCACAACCTTTTCCGTTCATTAAGGTAGAAGGATTGGATTTAATTCTCCACATGACCTCCACACACACTGAGATATAAAACAGTCAAGACAGTGTTCAGCAGATGCCA
>JAZGTK010012821.1:0-14695 GCA_036877625.1 Ambastaia sidthimunki | reverse complement strand
CTGTGTCATGAAGCTTATTATAAAGTATATGTTGTATTATGGGATGTATTAATGTGCATGTTAATATAATATATAATAAAGAGAAAATAAATAGATATAAAAGAAAATTTTCTAAGTCAACCGTTTTCGTCGGCAATTTTTTCATGAGTCTATATTGTTGTTTTGTACAGTATGTTTTTTTAAGCCTTTGCCATCTCGACAATGTTTATTATTAATTTGACCATTATTCGAAAAGGTTTATTATTAATTATGAAGTTTTACAGTAAACGGTTTAATTATAATGAAGTTTTTTCTTATTTTCACAATAGGTGGCAGTAGGCTGATCAAATCAGCAAAACCCATGAACGAGGAAGAAATGTCACCCTCAAGAATTTTGCTTCCGGTGCGTTACTTCCTTTTCCTCTTGCCGCGGTGTGAGAGATATAGGGAGGACTCGGCCCTCCGACAGAATCCAACTCCATCCACCTTCGTAGGTGATTTTTTTGTGCACCAAAATGACCGAGCAGATGACAGTAAGAGGTACCCTGAAGGGTCACAGTGGATGGGTTACCCAAATCGCCACCACACCCCAGTTTCCCGACATGATTTTATCCGCGTCCCGGGGTAAGTGTCCATAGAGCAGCGCTGGTGCCCCATGAGTACCCGGATACACGAGTCCTTTACATTTTACAGCAAAATGAGAATACAACCCGTTTTTGCATGTATCTATAATGTTGTGTATCAGGTGTCTACTTCTGGTAATCTGAATCATACAAAACTGCACTCTACGTGTGTGCTATTTCTTTACGTGTATGACACGTGATTATATCTGTGGTCCACTTTGCAGACAAGACCATCATCATGTGGAAGTTGACCCGTGATGAGACCAACTATGGCATTCCCCAGCGTGCTCTGAAGGGTCATTCTCACTTTGTGAGTGATGTTGTCATCTCATCTGATGGTCAGTTTGCCCTGTCTGGCTCCTGGGATGGCACTCTCCGCCTGTGGGATCTGACAACGTGAGTTGTTTAGGGGGGTGTTTGTGCTTCTGTGTCTTAAGATACTCAATGTTTTTGTAAAGTAAAATAAGTTTCTGTGTTGACTTTAAAGAAACACTGGTCCATTGGTTCTTAAGTGGTGATGAAACTTAAATGCCATCTGTGTCACAGTGATGATAAAGAGGCTGTTTCTGAACTTAAACTTAAAATCTGATCCATTAAATGTGGGGTTAGCATAAACCGATTCAAGCCAGTATTGATTTTGATGAAGAACTGTTTGTTAATCTGTGCATGTTTGTCTCACTCAGTGGCACTACAACCCGCCGTTTTGTTGGACACACCAAGGATGTTCTGAGCGTGGCTTTCTCTGCTGACAACCGTCAGATTGTATCTGGCTCCCGAGACAAGACCATCAAGTTGTGGAACACCTTGGGAGTCTGCAAATACACCATCCAGGTAGACCACTGTGATCTTGAACATGGAAGTGTTTCTTGTGCTCCATTTATAGTGAGCTTTTGGGAAGAACTGCCTTACAGATAGTCTGAGCATCTTTTATTTCAGTATACTAGAAAGCTTGCTAGTACTGCCTGGGATTGTTAAATTCTGCTGCATGTCCACAGGACGACAGCCACACCGAGTGGGTTTCCTGTGTGCGTTTCTCCCCAAACAGCAGTAACCCCATCATTGTGTCCTGCGGCTGGGACAAAATGGTCAAGGTGAGACTCTGTATGTAAATGTTATTTGTGTGAAGCAATTTGTTTCCACTCAAAGTGACTCTTGGGCTCTGACAAGTCCTGCAATTAAGATGGGTACAGAATGAAGACATGAATCGGTTGATTAATATGGAGTTCTGTTATCTTAAATTTGACTTGTGTATTTTTCCTACAGGTTTGGAATCTTGCAAATTGCAAACTGAAGACCAACCACATTGGCCACACTGGATACCTGAACACAGTGACTGTGTCTCCTGATGGATCTCTATGTGCTTCTGGTGGAAAGGTAGTTTGATCACTGTTTTGTTTGTTCAATGCTAGAACATTTAAGAGGTCAAAACTGGAAAGACTTTGTTTAATAGGTGATGAAAGCATAATGCCATCTGCATCTGTGATGATAAAGAGGCTGTTTCTGAACAACATGGGCCTTCAAATATTTCAGATCTGAGACCTTCAGTCATTTTGAATTTTGCTTATTTTAATCTTCCCCAAATGTAATATGTTGTTGTACTGGTGTTGTAGGACGGGCAGGCCATGCTGTGGGACCTGAATGAGGGCAAGCACCTCTACACCCTGGATGGTGGTGATACCATCAATGCCCTGTGCTTTAGCCCCAACCGTTACTGGCTCTGTGCTGCCACTGGGCCCAGCATCAAAATCTGGGTGAGCCTGCATTTATAAACGGTATTGTAATGTGAGATGGAAAGACTAAAAATATATGCTTATGAAATGTTTCACAAGCAGTACACCCCTTGTATATGTATCCTGCACGTAACGTTGAAAATGGCAAAGAAACTTCAGTGGCCAATATGAAATGTTTATGTAACGTTTTTAAATTATTAAATTACTTTAGGGCTTTACAATGAGTTAAATTACTTTACTCATTGTAAATTAACTCAAAATTAACAAGATTAACTCAAGTGCCTTCTGTAGCTCTGTGATGGTAAAAAAAGGCTGAAAAAAGTCTTTGTGCACACTTGTACAGCTGGCACATAGCTGACTAGATTATCTCAACAGGATCTGGAGGGTAAGATCATTGTTGATGAGCTGAAGCAGGACATCATCACCACCAATAGCAAGGCTGAGCCACCTCAGTGCACTTCTCTGGCCTGGTCTGCTGATGGACAGGTTGGTTTTGTAGGATTAATACCTTCCCTTTTTTTCCAATTGCTTTGGTTACATTTTGGTTATCTGTAAGTGATGGCCAGAATACCCCCGTTGATTATTTCCAATCACTTTTACCATCTGAAAACTTATGATGACAGTCCTGCAAATATGAGGGGGAGCAATAAGTGTATATCACTGTGTATCCAAAGCATTGCTTGTTTGTAATTCCACTTTCTCTCTTCTCATTCCAGACACTCTTTGCTGGCTACACTGATAACCTGATCAGAGTGTGGCAAGTGACCATTGGAACCAGATAAAGCCTTTTCTAATGTCTAAATAAAAATCTTTTAAAGACCTAAAACTGACTTCTGTGGTGACTCAATTGTTTTAAAAGAACTGAACTATAGGTGCGCATGTAGCTCCTTAAAGACACTACATGGCGCTGTTGTATACTGTCTTTGTGGTATCCTAGCAACCAGGCAAACTAACCTGTTTCGCCGACGGCTATATTTGAAGACTGCAGAATATATAAACAGTTTCTATATACGTTGTAATTAAGCCGACACATTTTAAGTTAAACATCTTAACGCAAATACCATTTTGTAGTTTTTACAACTAAAACATTCGTGGCTGCTCAGACCAGTAGTTGCTGATTAAACGTTAAACTGGTTTATTAAATGATGACAAGCTATAGTCTTCAAAAACAGCCGCCAGCACCTCGTATCTTTGTGGAGAGAACTTTTGCTTTAATCAAACCAGACGCCGTTTACAAAGCTGATTACATTGGGGACATTATTCTTAAGTCTGGATTCACAATACGTGAGGTAAACGCTTATTTTTTAAATGAAATATAACATTTTGCGTCGTCTAATAAAACTTCGCGTTTGTCCAAAGATGCAATTCTTTATACTATACGTTAATAATGCATAAGATGATTGTATCCTCTGGTCAGTGTACTGTAATTGTATATTGAATACTGTGCAGTTTACAACTGCACCCTGACTTCTACTGTGACCTCAAAATTTACGTTGTTCAAATTCGGGATTTGATCTGCACTTGCATACTGTCTACATCAAGGATTTGCACTATGCATGCATATTACATACATGCAATAAATGCCTACATATATCTCATAGAAAGTTCGTTTACAGTTAGCACCTGCACTTTACGAGACGTACTTGCACATATTGATTTGATTTGTATACATTAAAACCACGAAGGCCGATTTCTACGTGGGAACTGACAGATAAATTAAAGCTTTATTATGGTTTTTATATATGATATTTTATGGCCAAGTTCAAAATTAGGCTGATAAATTGTATAGTTTGAATAAACAAGAGTGCTTCATCAATTGTGCACAACAGTTTATATACTGTGGCATTAATTTTGGTTGTCTTATATTAGATGTAAAGCCAAAAGACAAATGGTTGCACGCTCTGCCACATTTATACTGTTTATGTATTTACCTTTATCACGAGTCGTTCATGCTGAGCATTATGGGAAACTGTGTTTTCCTCATCTGACTGCCTTTTGGAGTTCTGGACCAGTTGTTGCTCTCTAGCACTGGGACCAGCCAATAGTATAAAACCAGAGAGACAAATCCTGATTTATACAGATAGCATCCATTCCTATAGTGATAGCATCCATTCCTACCTAACGTTAGCAGGAGCAGAGGAAGTAGCATGAATGACCAAAATTACAGTGATTTCTTATATGTGCATTGCGAAATTAAAATGTTTTTAAACACCTTTTTTATTTATATTAACACTGGGAATGTTAAAGGCAATTATTTTATCGTGACATCAAAATGAACGTACAAACACAAATCATCCAAAGGCGTTTTACAACTTCAGCTAATACCTATTCGAGTAACTAACTTTCTATTGTTTGATAAATCTAACTACAAACAACTGTTTCTTACATTATCTCCTCCGTCCGTCGGGTCTAAAAATACATAATTTTATTTTTTATTTACAATTGCTCGCCAACATGTTCAGAAAACAAACAGGAACAAAGAGTTCTTCCCCCACTCAACGCGAAGGTTCAGAAGAAGCGCGTTTGGGGGGAGAATTTCTGTGACGTGTGAAGGACACATTCGATTGGCGGTTGGGATGATAGTCATTTCAACACATCCAATCAAACGCCCCCATACTAAAATTCCTTTATCTTCCATCCAGTAATATAAAACCAACCGCTGGTCGGCGCAATAAGGAAAGGCCCACACTGGAGAAAGCGTTCCGCGGAGATTTTTCAAGGCAACTTGCGGCTTTTACGGTAAAGTATTTACAATCAAATCATTATTTTGTTAACATTTATCAGTATATTTAATTGCACTGACCCATATTTTTTATTCACGTAAGAAGTTTAGAGAATAACGCTACAAATGTATAAACGAATTACACAAGTGAAAAGAAGCGGCATTGGCTACTACGCGCAACGCTTCAGCCTTGTGCAGTGTCGCGCTTACCAATGTTTTAATTTGACCCCGCAATGTTGTTATAATGTATCTCGACAACTGCTGTGCAACGCGATCTGCTACTTTTGTATCAGAATACGTTTCACGAACGTGTTTACATTCTTGTGGCGTATGAGAATGTAGGTGCCGCTGTTCAAAATGGTGGGACATGCACAGCCGATCGCGTTACATAAGGCGCTTCACTTCGTAACCATCTTCAACTCTCCCGCAGTTTTTAGATCTTCACATTAAACAGCCACAATGTCAGACGTCGAACAGCAGTATATGGAGACGTCTGAAAACGGCCACGAGGGCGAGGATGATCTAAACGGAGCTGAGCTATACGAGGAGGCGGGGGACAACGGAGAAGAGCAGGCCGAGGCGCTGGGAGAAGCCGGTGCCGACGAAATAGCAGGAAATGATGAAGACCCTCAAAATGGTGGCTCGGATGGCGGGCAGATCGATGCCAGCAAAGGGGAAGAAGATGCCGGGTATGTTGCAGAAATTATTGTTTTAAATGATCGGACATAAAACCCTTTGTTCTTTTTTGTCTTTGTTGGCGCCATGTGTCGCTCGAAGGGGGATGGGCGCTTTAGTCAATTGAACATGGGTCGGGGTTTTAAAATCGTTATTAACTGTTGTTATAGATGTAGCTACTTTTGTGGGAGAAAATTTCTGTTCGACGCGTGTGTGAAATACATCTACATTGTGTCACAGCATACACTTACGTTTTTGTAGAAATTGTTATGTATATGAGAAATAAAACGGGATTGGTGAGATCTGTGCTACCACGCCCCCTCCTGGTCGTGCCCCGTCTTCACACGTTTTCTGCTCGATTTCCTCAGGAAAATGTTTGTCGGGGGTCTCAGCTGGGACACAAGTAAAAAGGATCTTAAAGATTACTTCTCTAAATTTGGAGAGGTGACAGACTGCACCATCAAAATGGACCCCAACACTGGAAGATCAAGGGGATTTGGGTTTATTCTTTTCAAAGAACCAGCTAGTGTTGATAAGGTAAGCTTTGCTGCATGGGAAATGGAGCCACAGAATGATTGGTTCTGTGACGTTGAACTACATAATGGGTCTCTCTTCCTTCTGCAGGTTTTAGCACAAAAAGAGCACAGATTGGATGGAAGGCAGATTGACCCTAAGAAAGCAATGGCTATGAAGAAAGAACCAGTGAAGAAGATATTTGTTGGTGGTTTAAACCCTGAAACAACAGAAGAGAGGATCAGAGAGTATTTTGGCGCCTTTGGCGAGGTATTTTATTGTTTGTTAGTTAACAGCACAATTTTATATTAAGCCACATGCACAAAGTAAAATGTAATATTTCACAAAAGTAATCCTATTTAAGTGCTATACTGGTAGTGTACAGCCACTTGTTTGTATGACTTACAAATGCTGTTGTGTCTTGTGGCTCTGTATACATGTAGTTTGCTGACCAGATTTCTACACTTGAAGTCACATTTTAGTGATTTAATCTTGTGCACATTTGTTGCTTTTTTTTGTCCATGCAGATTGAAACTATTGAGCTTCCAATGGATCCAAAGACAAATAAGAGGAGAGGTTTTGTCTTCATTACATTTAAGGAAGAAGAACCTGTCAAGAAAGTTCTCGAAAAGAAATATCACAATGTCAGTGGAACCAAGGACACAAACGGAAAAGAAGGACTTGTGAGTTTTCATGTTCTTCACTTGTAATAGTAAATAAATGTTATAATTCTGCCTGCTTGTTATTTATTATCTGTGTACTTGGGCAACAAGTTAGTAATTCTGACAGGACCCTGTGTGTGTGTGTGTTTCTCTATATTCCCTAGAGAGTAGGGCTGGGCAATATTTTGAGCTATATCACAGTGTAGCGTTTCATTCGGTGTTGACATTATTGATAGCTTAAAAAGGGCATGTCATAAATAGACCCGCAAGCAGTTAATCGCATTTTAACTGTTTCTGTCAAATGCTTTGGTAATAAATAGATACAACAATTATGAACAGCAATAAAAAAAAATTCATGTAGCTATTTAACAAATAGCTGTCAAGAACAACAACAATAAACAGTCAAGTGATTTTTCTTTTTAACATGACCAGACTGCAGGTGTATTAAGTTGTCACTGAGACCTAATCATGATACACGTCCAATGTTTATCTTAAGACAAGCTACTGTATATATTAATCTTGTTGTTGTTTTTCCACATTTCATGTATTTGACAGTTTAATTAAAATAAGCGAAGGTGAGCTTAGTTCTGTACTCATGCGGTTTTAAGGAAAGAAAAATCTGAATTAGCAGGTTGCATACAAGCGACTGGTTGTAAAAATGTTGCATTGTTTAAAAATAGTTCCTCGTTTATAAACAGCCTGTGAACAATTGAGTGTTGTTCATGCAACTTCATTTCAGTTTACATTTAAATGCAATTAAGTGAAACTATCAAGCGTTATATTAAACTTTTTTTTTTTTACTGTTACAGATAAAGCTGTAGCATCAATTAAAAAACAGTTTTATTGCCCAGCCTTACTAGTCATGCTTTATTTTTTAGTAGGGTTCTTGTGGATATAATATTTTGCATTGTATGACACATTAGTGACTTTCTCATTGATGTTATTACTCAATCCTGTGTTTGTTCTTTGTGCCAGTGTGAGATTAAGATTGCACAGCCTAAAGAAGTGTACCAGCAGCAGCAGTATGGAGGTCGCTATGGAGGCAGAGGAAGGGGGCGTGGAGGTTAGTTCTGCTCAACGGATGTTTCTCTTCTGTTGTATTGTCTTACCCTCCCTGATTAATTGATCAGTTAATGTTGTACAAATTAATTTGATCAGTTTCAGATGATAAGATATGGTCTTGTATTCCTAGTGTTTCATGTGGTAGACCTATAGTGATTTATTTTTTTCAATCCAGCTTAGAGAGATTTGTGTGATCTCAGATATAACAAATCCAAATCCATTCTAATGCCTCAAGGCTTTAGTTGAGTCACTGAGACAGTCACCTTATTTCAAAGTCGCTTACAAATATTAGTTACCATTACTAGCACAATGCATTTATGTTTAATGTCATGTTTTTCATTTTTAGGCCAGGGTCAAAATTGGAACCAGGGCTACAATAACTACTGGAATCAAGGCTATGGTAACCAAGGCTACGGCTATGGTGGGCAACAAGGCTATGGCGGATATGGTGGCTACGGCAACTACGATTACTCGGCAGGTTACTATGGCTACGGCGGTGGATATGACTACAGTAAGCACTGATTGTCCTTGGGTCCCCCCTCCTCCCCGTTGGGTTCTTATGAATACGAGGGAACTCAAATTCCTTTCTCTGCTTCTCTCTTACCCCCATAGACCAGGGAAATACAAGCTATGGAAAAACTCCGAGACGTGGGGCTCACCAGAGTAGCTACAAGCCATACTGATCATGTGTAGTGCAGGTATGCATTTTTCCCACCCTTCATGGTAAGCTTAATTTGGTTGTCACTTACCATGCATTTTAAATGCAATTCATCTCCATTTACCCATCCAATTTTAAGGCAGGTAGAAGGTCCATCTGAGACTAGGATGCAATGTCAGATCTATAGATCAAACACTGATTCAGTAGGGTTGAAGTGACATGATAGGCCCCATCTCTTCATTTTATTTTACAACATGCTTTTTGTACATATGGATTGAAGCAACTAAATCCCAGTTCTATTTCTCTGTTAAAGGTCGTAAAACTACGGAACCAGGGCCGGAGGTCTGGTCACAGTGAACATTGGGGTCTTTTACTTTTAGAAGTTGGCAGAATCTGGACTTCTGCTCATTTTGTACAGAAAACAAAGAACTGGGGGGAGCAAATGTCACTTCACTTTTGTTTTATTTTTTGTTTGTCCTTTTTACATTTCCAGAGATGGAAGTGTTATTTTTTTTACTGTACTTTTTGGTACCTTTTGAATCTAATGTATTGTATGGTTGTATTTTACATCTTGGCTGTGTGTACCATCTAGGCTCAGAGCTCTCAAACTGCTTTCAAAATAAAGTTTTGGTTAATTTTTCTTTGTTTCTAGATTAGTTTTTTCTGTTTGTCACCTGTACTCTGAAGTTGCATGGCTTAAGGTAAGATGAAAAGGGATTTATTGATGATTGTAAGCTTGTCCTTAAATTTGTTAGTGGCAAGTTCTTAACAAATTTCCTTTTTGGTGACCCCCCTTTTTTGTTTTATCTCTACTGCTTTTAAGGAAATTTTTTCAGTCTTGTTAGATATTTAAAGTGGCTTTAATAGTGATTAAACTATTACCTCAAAACATACACAGGTATCTGTACCAGGATTTTTTTTCTCAAAACACTGGAAATGCTTTCCTCCAGTGTCTTGGACAAATTTCAAAAAATAAACTTCATTTTTAAGATGTCTATTGTATGTTTAATGTTTTTTAATGATTTTTGATCTGAACCAACACCTGTTAGCATTTTATGAAAATAATATGGTCTTTAGATGCTAACAGCAAACTTGTCTTGTAAAAGCTAACAGTATTACAGCAAGTACAAAGTAACTTCTTAACTAGGTCACTGCAGGAGGCTAAGGAAGTTCAGTCAGAATTTATACTTGTATTATTTAGCCAGTGTGGAGAACAGGGAACGTTACTATGGGGCCAATTTGTGTCCAAGCATGACTGTATTTGGGCTGGGACACATGCTGGAGAATGTTCATGAAAGTAGCCACAGAACTTTTTATATTTATTCAATGTTCAATTATTTCTGAGCAAAGAGTTTGTATTTCCCTGTAAGGGCACAAACGATGCAAATTGAATATTAATAAATACTGTGTTAAATTTGTATCCTGTCCCTTAACACTAAATGGGCTTTTGTTTTGCTGTAAACCCCACACTACAGTCTTACACCTTCTGAAAACAAGGCATGCTCAATGTCATGACAACAATTGAAGTGTTTTTGTTATCTGACAAGATACAGTACTGACACAGTATTTACCTTAAAAAATGCAATGCTTGTTTGCTCATTTAGAGTTCAGTTACGTAAACCAAGAGAAGTATGCAATATTTTAGTACCATGTTGTAAAATAAATCAAATCACATGTATTTGTGTCATGTATTTTAATCAAAGTAATAAAACCTGAGGAAATCCAGGCAATTGATACACCAGGGAATTGATACCCTGAGGGCATATGTTTATCTTCTGATGTGCTATTTCAGGTAAAATACACACATTCATTAGACTTTTTAGCCTTTACCATTAAACAGTCATGTTTGCTAAAATATATAGGACAGATGTTGTCATGGTTTTGCCCAACTCAAATGTAATGCTACATTGTCTTATTAAAACAGTAAAAAGTACCATATGTACAATAAAGAACCTTAAACAACGGCACTGATTCGACGATGACTTTTTTGCGGTAAACTGCTATCAAATACTTTTAAACAAAATAATAAAACACTTTTGGTGTTTAGCTTTTTATAAAGCCAAGTAATCTGGCATAAATGTGACGTCCGCTGATTGTGCCAGCAACATCCCAGCACAGACAGAGGGAATTCTCCACAGGAGGTAGATCCAAGACTCAAATGTCCATCTCAAACTGGCTTTCATCAGCTTAAAAAAGAAACAGATTGAAAAGAACACTGAAGAGTGTTTCCAGAGAGCATTTGAACATAGACATCACTCTTTACTGTACTAGATTTAATTTAAACTACATACCAAAGCACTGTAAACCAGGTTCTCCTACTATTTTTAACCAGTAAAATCACAATTTTTACCTGCCAAATCCTTCTCCTCCTCCAGCTCTTCTTTGAGATCTTGAAGTTTGGAGATGGGGTGGTGTGAAGGAATGGTTACCCCAGGAATCTGGGGCAAACAGCAGGGTGGAGTCCGTGCGATAGGAGAGTTCCTACAGTCGAGGAGGAACTTTCTGTCATAAATTATCCGAGTTCCTGGAGGAGGGATAGAACTTGTTATAGCAGCCAATCACATGGTTACAAAAACATTTGCACTCTAGACTGCAGGCAGCCACAGGTGAAAAAACACCATTAAAAAATAAAGAAAAAAATTAGACTACAGAGTTTTAGTATAAAGCTTTGAAGTCAAACATTATCTTGGAAATGTAAATAAGACACTCTGTCGAAAAAAGGAGCATGCCATTTAACAATCATAGTAGTGTAGTGCTATCTCTGTTGCTGTTAAAACTATACTGCACTCAACAGCACTACCAGTAACTGAAAAACATATTATGCAACCTCTGCTCTTGAGTTCAATGTGTTCTGGACAAAGGCAAGGGGGGTTGGAAGGGTGTGGACCGAGAGGGTGGCATGAACAGCAGTCACAATTGTGGGCGGGTTACCCTGGTCAGTGGAATGCAGGGAGTCCAACCCGACTGTTTCATTAGGATTTTGTTAAGGGAAGGTCACTTTCCAATTGCTGCAGCTTGTACTGCACAGTTGAGAAAAGCATGCTTTCAAATAGCAGGCCACTGCAGTATGTTGGGTGTGGGCAATTTTGCTCCTGGGGTCAATCTCATTAAATCATGTCCAAACCACATTTTATCCTTTAATTTTAGTTTTTAAACTATTTAGACACTACTTGGTGCAGTACTTTATTATAATGTTATATTGTTATAGGGTGGGGACTGAATTCATGAAAAATATAATGTAGATAATAGCATATTTTCACATTTCTGTCTTTGATTTCAAAGTGAACTGTGAACTGGACATGTTCTTGCCATGTTTCATGATATTCACAGTCTTATATTTTACTTTCCACCCTAAGTGGCCTCAATGAACCCGTCATACCTCTAGCACAGAGAGAGTTCTGTTATTCCTGAAATCCACAACAGCTGTGTAGGGGGTGGCTGTTTCTAAGAATTGCCTTTCCTCTGCATGCTGCTACAGTTATAGACACATGCGCAGGATATTCGAGCGAGGGACAAAAGAGAAAACACGTGAGGGTCCAGCCCTTATAGAAACTGGGTCGAACGTTTGTTTTTCACATGATTACATTAACTTAAAGCCTTTTGGTGACATGTTATCGTAAATCAGATAACCAAGCCTTGTTAAATAACATGAAGCACAGTTGGACTATCTTGAGGCAAACAGAGGCGTTAGTGACTAACTTGGTGAGCGTAACAGGCGCTTGTGCAGCAACTGGAACGTGGTATTGCACGATCCAGACTGCGTTACGCACTGGCAAGACTACGAACTGTAACATAAAGTGCGATTTTCACCATACAACTTACTGGGTTAAAGTTTATACATGCTCAACCTGACATTCAGAATTATGAAGCACATTGGCTAAAATATCCCATGGTTTGTCAACTTTAACAAGGACGGACGCACGTGTGGCATGAAATAAGTGACACTCTCACATAAATACATAATACAAGTGACGCAAGTGTCCATCTCCGACTACAAATAAATAACAATACAATAAAATGCGGTGCCAAAATAATGTTTGTATTTTATAAAAACGCAAGCTTCGTGGTATAAAGTCACGTTTGGATAAAAACACAAAACAGTTTAACCATCTAAACAACTCTAATAAACACTGTCTACTAAGACCCAATCTTACCTCCTGGCGTGGTGGAAAAGAGAGTTCCGCCAGGGGTTTGACTGTAGCAGTCCGGTAGCTGAGACCAGTCTTTGAGTTGCAGGAGACGCGTGGGAATGGGGCAGCTCTTGCTCTGCTGCGTGTTGGCAGACATTGTGGACGAAATGTTCCGCAAACTCTGCTACTAAATACACTGATGCAACGACTTTGCCGAGCTCCTTCAATCCAGCACCCGTTCAGACTATTTGTTTTATATGCAATCAACTGGACTTTAACAAAGGTTTGGCAACATAAAAATACAAAGATAATTTTAGATCGTTACAAACAGTACTAGTGTAGTGACACCCGATGAAGAGAGACTCTATACCCTGGGCTGGAGGCGCTGTGGTGAAGAACTAGAGTGAGGGGGTATTTAACAACACCACAGACTACGTGACACCCATCATGTGATAAACGAGACTTAAGCAACAACAAAAACAGAGTGACACGCAGGGTTGCCAGACCTTTAAGGGAGATGCACGTATTTCTTACAAACCTCTCACCAAGTATTATTTATGTAGTGTATTTTTATATTATACACTATATATAGTAATCTATCATACTATGTTACAATTATAGCAATAAGTAACTCGTTTTCAATAAATAACTCATTGAATCATATATAAAGATAGATAGATGCTGTAATGCACAAGGGGATTTACATGACAGCACCAGACAGGCACAGATTTCATAGGATAAAAATAGCCCTGCACATATACAGGGAGACAAATAGTGCAACATACAGACACAGTATATACAGAGATAATAGTGATTATCATCAGGTTTATTCCAACATTGGTAAAAACGTGCTTAAATAATATTTCCATTTTTACACTTTGTTAGTGCAGAAAACAATCTCGTATATTAAGAATCAATACACTATATTTCAATTTAGTTCTTGAAATGATTGCCTTTGGCGTCTTCTTTTGAAGACTGCTGAGATATGACACATATAATATCACTATGAATACAACCTTAGATTACATTTCTATAGACACTTATTTTTACAATTTGTAGGTTATTATTGCGATTTTCATACATTTAACATTCTTCTAACATTTATTATTTTTTCCTATACTGTTTTTCTTCTGTCTTTATTTGTGCTTAAACGTATCTCATATAAAGTCTGTTTCTATACATTTTATTTTCTGTAACGCTTATTTTCTTTACTGTTTCTACGTGTTCACACCTGTTGTGCCCGATTCCGATACCCCACCCTCCCCTCAAACCCACGCGGACAGTGCTGTCGTGTTTCCAGCAGATGGCAGTTAAAACACGGAAAGTTCGGTCAAATGCTTTACTGAGCCCAACTCTAAATAACGCTCAATTTGCCGAAACCTTATGCATTTTCCTGTAGATGGCAATATACACTCAAAAATGTAAGTCATTGCTTTTCGCAACCCTAATTGTTAACTAGACTCGCAAATGTCCGTGGCATATAGCGTCAGATAGCGTCTTTTCCCCGTTTTTGTCTGTTTAAATGCAAACCCAGTACCCATTGGTTGAATGTTACACTAGAGTGTTATACTTTACAAAATAAATTTAGTTTATCAATACGAACCTTCTTTTGTAATGATGAATTTTTTTTTTCGAAAAAACATTACTGTATTCGATATGGGCCAGCTCTTGTAATGACGTATGATGTAAAACTGTACACATGATTGTATTCTGCATGTATGACTTCTGACATTTGTTAAAATTATTATTAAAATTATTAACGTTTATTAAAATCTATTAAAATTTAATTAATGCTATCACATATCAAAGCGACGTAATTATGTTCCAAAGTAAAGTATAATAATGGGAAACGACACTTCCACTGAAACGTGTATAATATTCCAAATATTCCAATAAACTTATAAACTTATGCACTAAAATAATAACAAAAGTATTGTACGA